>VUQR01030635.1:81090-109374 GCA_015108515.1 Hemichromis elongatus
GATGCAAACCTTCCTTTTAAATACATCTTTTTCCCCTTCATCGTCTTTCCCCGGTCGTCTCGGTCAGGGTACGGCGCTTAAGAGAATGAAAGGGAGAGCAGTCATATTGTAGGCTAAATCTAATCAAAGGGAGAAGTGCTTTTAAATGTCTTTTGTTCCCTTGGGCAAAACGTTTGTGGGGTCTCTCAATTCTAGCCAGTGCATCCTGCCCAAACTCCACCGCTGCTAGATGCAATTAATATTGAGCGGATTCCCTGAACCGTGCTCCACTCATATAATAACAGTGTTAGAACAAAGGTTAATGCTTTGAATTTAATCTCTGTCGTCGTCATTTTCATTGGAGATGTGATGCAAGTGAGGGGCGGCGGAAATGTTGAAGTGGGGGCCAGCAGGTCTGGAGAGAGATTGGTAGTCAGTGGGGGGTCTCGGACGGAAGCGAAATTAATTACTGGTCTCTATAAATTCGATGTCATGTCTCATTTTCCCTAATTCTCTCTGCTTTTCTCACTTCCTAGTCGTGCTAACAGAGAAGCTTGGGAAGGCTAATGAAAAGGCCTCTTAGACGCTAATGGCAAATTAGCCCTTGTGTCACTTTTGGAAGCTACGAGTGGAGTTGCTGCCCACCGAGCGAGAAGGTGGCCAGACGGTAGCCTGGACCGCTGCTGCTGCCCCTCACACGCGAGCCAGAGCACAAAACAACACACCAGCATGAGGGAGACTTTGGGACTCTTACTTTCTCCTTGCTTTGTAGCTGTAAATGTGTGACACAAGCCCATATATGACTATTCTGGGAGACACTTTGCTTTCTCCTTAAGGGGATTTATCGGTTTGGATTGCGAACAACAAGCACAGTGTAGTTTCATCTCTCTTTGCTGGTGTTGTAAGACTGGACCAGAGTCAGGTTTAACAACTCAGTAGGATTACTGTCTGATCGGGCCTTAGACACAAACATACTGAGTCACTTGCCTGGATGAAACATCTCTCCGCAGCTCGTGATTCCAAACAGACATGCGGGGGGGCGGGGAGAAAAAAGCACACTTATCGTCGGGGCTTTGGATCGCAGAGACTGCGTCTGTTTTAGGTTTCAGTGTGCAGAATGTTCCAAAAAAAAAAAAAAGAAGAAGTCTCTAACAGAAAGATACAATATGTCACAAGTTGCATGCAGTATCTGCCTCATGGTACTGATTTATTATGCTTCCAACAATGTGACTTTCCCAGCTCTATGAATAAATGACTGGATGACAAATCTGTTTAATTTCTGTCTCTTTGAAGACTCTTCCATGTGTCCAAGACATTACACAAATACATATCTGAAGTTTAAAAACAAGTATAGCAAAAACAGACTGGCCAGTTGGGTTACTCCTTTACAAGTGTGTACTGTCAAAGAGAATGAGTAATCTGAAGTATTTATGGGTGTTATTTTCTGTCTCATTCCCTTCTCTCTTTCTCATCACTTTTTTTTCCTAACAGCCAGAGAAATCCCAGCGCTCGACTTGTGCAGTTTACTCCCACAGCAAGGAGACAAAGAGCAAAAAAATAAAAAAAAATTGAATAGAAAAGCAATAGTTGCTCCTGAGAAGGCAGCCAGCCAGAGTGGAACATGTGCATTTATGTAAAACTTATAATCCAATTAACAAGTACAAAAAAAGCCAGTGATCGCTCTATTGTGGGAATACAAAGGAGAGAGGTGCCATGTTCAGAAAACTGCTCATGTGGAAAAAATGCTAATGGCGTGAAATGAGTGTGTCTGGTAATGTGTTTGAATAAAGCTCCATGCTGTGGCAGAAGACTTGAGCACTGATAGCTCTTTTACCTCCCTCTCTCTGCAGGCATACTTCCGACAGGGTGTTGCCCTTCAGTACCTTGGACGCCATGCCGACGCGCTGGCCGCCTTCGCCTCGGGGCTGGCCCAAGACCCCAAGAGCCTACAGCTACTGGTGGGCATGGTAGAAGCCGCCATGAAGTCACCCTTACGAGGTGAGAAATGTGGCAGGTGAACACGTGCACTCTGTGCGTGCATCTCAGCAGGGCTTCGTGTGTGTGTGTGCGTGTGTGTGCGTGTCACTCTCTTTCTTCTTCACCTTCTTCACGTTTCTGTCCTACAGCAGCCTAAAAGCCTGTCTCGGAGATAATTCTCGCTCAGTCAATAAATGCGTTGAGGTGACTTTACCTGTCAGTTTTGTACCTGTTTTGTGGGCAGGCCATCTCTTTATCTGCCCATCTTCCTGTCTTTGTGAGCGACTGGTGGTGTCAAGCACTTACCTTCGGACTCTAAGGAATGACGCCTGCAGCTTCAGCATATCTTATTGTCAGTCAGGCTGACACACATTGATAGCCTGCTATCTTAATGAGCATCCAGCACTAATGCCATTGTCTGTGTCTGCCCCTGTGTAAGCCTTTTTCTTCTTAAAGCTGAGTGGATTTATAAGTAGCGTATTCAGGCCACTAAAATGTGTTCTTTTTTTGTTATGCACTGTTATCTGTTGTATCAAGCAATTGCGGCGACCTGATTGTCCATGAGTAATCTGTATAGGCCGGCCTAATGAGCTTCAAACAAACCTGGCAACAGTTTTACTTCAGATGACCACTGCGGCGGATTTAATATGCTTCAGATCTAGATGGCACAGATTGCCAGCATAGACTGTGAGTCATCCTGCAGTCTCGCTTTGTCATCACCTCCTTGCCAAACTCCTCCGATGCCGTGCCTCTGAATAAACGTGGCCTTGTTTTTATAATCCAAAAATTACTGCACTGTGCAGCGGATCAGTAGCTCAGAAGGCTTTTGTTCAATGAGGAATCAGCATTTCCATGATTGAATACGGTGCTCCTCTGAATATTCTTGTGCAAATGTGATAAAAAAAAAAGAAAAATATTGCAAAGAGAGAAAAGAATGGAAAGCCCATCTTAGCAACAGTGAGCATATAAGCCTGCCATTGGAACCAAAACAAAAAAACGGCTTTGGGTGTGAGCCCAGACCTCAGCATTATGGACCAGAATGGGTCCTCTTAGTAGGGGTAGACCAACATTTAGCCCAAGCCACTTAATCTCTTAATTGTTTACCCTATTTCCCAGAGTGCCAGGCAACCACCAGAGGACCTAATCCAAGGTGTGTTGAGGAGAGGTAGTTAGGTCAAAGGATTAAGAGCAATGATCCTCTCAGAGGGACTCCTGGCACAAGGGGACGATAATCAATGTTACGCCAGCAAACAGGGAGGATAATCAGTGTTACTCAGCCAAAGTCCCCTGATAAGTGAAAGAAAGGTAGGCGAGCATTGCTTCCTCTCCTTCAAGGCAGAGAGCGCCATGTTTCTGTCTGTCACGTTTAATAGCCGCGCGGTAATTCAGGATCCAGAGTTCGTTACCTCTGCTGCCTTTTTAATTGGAGCTAATCAACGCCAAATTATATTTATCAAAAACACTTTAAACACTTTAAAGAAGCATTTGTCAAAGCACTTATCAAAATATTGCTTGTTAGTTGTGTAAAAGCCTAATTATATAATGCTTGTAATTAATAGACTTCTTACTGGCTTGCCCTTGGTGGTAACAACGTTGTTATAACAGTGAAAAGTCTTAAATTTATCATAGTACAAATTTCTTTAGTGAAAGCTGGATATGTATTTTTTTTTCTCATCAGCATATAAACCATGCAGCTGATGACAAGAAACAGTTGATTATATCTAGCTGTGACTGCGGCGCTCACTTATCTCGGTCATTTATCTTACCGCTGTCGTCTCAACAAACTTATTTTCAGACTGCTCAGATCACCGTTAGGTTTATGGTTTGCCACTGGGCGAAGAGATCCAGCCGATAACATTTATTCAAAATAAACAAATCCCCGAATCAGACAAGAAGTAGGAACTAAGAGAACTGAATAAAGGCGATCATCCTTTGATAAACGATTCTGTGTCATGTGCAGTTCGATCCAACAAAGGCGCGTGCAGGCTGGTGCAGCTTCTCTCTCCGTCCATGTGTCATCGGCCGCAATTTACAATCATCTCCGGCGTCAACATTCTCCACTCAGATCACTGAGTGGCATAAGCAGTGGCAACTCAGCCTCTTAGATTTTCACTATTGGCATCAGAATCAGAATATTTTATTAAACCCAGGAGGAAAGTGGTTGTTTTTATTTTGTGTTTTGTTTGTTTTCTTCAAGAGAATCTTAAGGATCCATTCGTTTTTAATTGGTAATCATTGGATTATTTTACACATATGCTAACTAAAAAGGGGTTTTCACTTAAAGCTCAGCCCAGATGAACCATGAAGGACATTGTTTCATGGTGTGGCAGCTATTGACCCAGACTGGATCCACTGCTATTAAAAGATTTTCATTTAACTAGAGTTTCTCGGGCACTGTGTGTCTAAAGGCAAAAAAGCAGGATACCTGCAAATGCAAAGTACACTTTATTTTATACTATGGGCATCATCTTAAAAATAATGTTGTATAGCAAAAGTTTTAAATTATTTTGTTTAAGTACGGCTAGCAGTTTACCTATGAGTTAAATGAATGACTTAACCATAAAAGCATGTTAAGACGGCTGTTAGACAGCAGTACAGATGAAATAGTTGTTTTGTTTTTTTCACTTGACCGAGTTGTCAGATATGAATGCTTTCTTTTTCTCATGAAAGTTTCCAAAACAAATTTTTTTAAAAATTCATTTAGAAACAAAAAAAAAAAATCGCTCAGAACTACATTTAATTATGAAGCAGTCCCAAAGAGCCAGCAGCAAAATAAAAGGGACTGATTGGAGTGAAGTCTCCACAGATGAAGACACAGATAGTGGATGTGATATGCTAATGCTTAAAAAAATAATCTGATTGCATCGTTCAGTAGTAGGAGGACTCAAAAAAGAAAGTGAATAACCTGATCTGTCTGAATGGTTAATGGGAGAAACTGATGAAAAATACGGACAGGCTGCTTAAGAAAATCACTGAAATTTGGTCTTAGAGAGTGACCAGAAATAACCTTTATAATGAACAAAGTAATACAGACCATACAAAAGGCTGCAGCACATTTGTTTAAATAACTGAAGGTTATTTGAGAAATGTAAGTTGAAAGAAATCTGACAAAATGAACAGAATAAACTAATCAGCAGATCTACAACTAAAAATTATTAAAATTTTAAAAAAAAACAACCTTCATAGGTACTAAATTGAATACTTTTTTCTTAGGTTCAGTGTATGAAATTACATTGTTTGATGTGACTTACATTACTAAAGTATTAGCAGAAAAAAAAAACAACATGAAGTGGGCAGTATTAATAATTTAGGATCATTGACTCCAAGAAGCATCTTTAATTGTCACGTAGGCACTGACTCATAGGGGTGAGCACTAATGTCTTCCTGCAAGGGGAGGAGCTTGACACTATAAATGACTTTGAATATCTTGGTCTTACTTTGGACTCAAACCTTTAAAAGTCACCCTTTTCTTTTGGTTTGTTCCATAGTTTATGTATAACATTTCTTATATTTTTTTATAATGATCCTCCTGTTAAAGAAGGCAGGAGAGAAATGAAAGGTGTGTGGGTATAGTTGATCACAGAGCGTAAAGAAACAAACAGATGTTAAACAAAATAGTATCCAAAGCAGTGGCTTATGGTTAAAGTAGTGTGCCAGTAGTGATGGTCTGTTGAAAAAACTTTGAAGCAATAAATTGAACTGAACAAGTACAGTTTTAAAATTACTCTTCTGAACATGAAAGGTATTAAAAGGGAATGTTGTTCTTTCAGTTTACCTGACAAGGCTGTGTGGGTACTAAGAGGGAAAAGGTCGGAAACCACTGCAGCCTGGCAAGCTGACCTCCCTGGAGAAAGCAAGAAAATGGGGATTTTTATTTATTCATAATATATTTATTTTGGTTTTTGCTGAGAGGATTAGTAAGATTTTGTTCTGTATTTTTCTTTTTGTTAACAGATTCAGTGAATGATCAAACCAGACTGTTTCGTACTAAAAGTTGTTGGTATAGCTCATTTTTTAGGGGCAAAAACTGCATTGAGCAATAAACGTTACTGCGTTACTGTGTTTATTTCAAAGAAAGTAGAGCAGCGAAAATGTTTGATTTCAATCCAAAAACACTGCTGGAAAAAAAGAAATACAGCTTTTCACAGGGGGCTTTTTTTTTGCCTTACCTGTTGTTGTTTTTTCTTTTTTACACGAGGTAACCAGTGAACGTGGTGCTGGGTGGCTTTTGGTCTTTTCATGAGATTTGTTCCACGACTCGTATTCAACTTGTCATAATCGAGAATGAAATCCAGCTGGCAGCAGACGTTTACATTAATTTCAAAGGGCGAGGATGGCAAAGATAATCTTATCGAGTGATATTGTATCTTAGAGGCAGTTTCCATGAAATCGAGGGATTAAAAATTAAAAAGAGTATTTTATAGCTTCACCAGTCCCGCTGATGATGCAGCTGCTAATGCAGGAGAAGGCGTGCATGCCTTACATCTTTATTCACATGAAATGGAAGGCAGAATATGGTGCATTAGTAATACTATATGCAGTCATGCTCTGCACATATAGAGTCCCTAAAGGAGCCTATGGCTGCGGAACATATTAAAAGTTAAAAGGCGAGAAAGAGGCACAACGTTATGATGTTCTGTTATGTGTTTACTGCAAGATGAGGGCTGTTATTCTTGTTTCATATACAGTACCGTGGAAAAGGTGTTCACCCCCTTCCTGATTTCTTATTTTACTGCATATTCATTTGTCACACGTTCACACGTACATGTTTCAGATCATCAAACAAATTTTAATGTCAGACCAGGATCATCTGAGTAAATATAAGAATGCAGTTATTAAATATTGGTTTCATTCTTTTAATTTTTTTGTAGTTTAATTTAACTTTTCACATCAGACCTGATTACTGCCAGACCTGTTGATTTAAAAAAATCGGAGTAGCGAAGTAGACTGAGGCTACATTCACACTGCGGGTCTTAACGCTCAAATCCGATTTTTTTTGATCAAATCCGATTTTTTCTGTGTGGTTGTTCACACTACAAATAAAATGTGACAGCAAACGCGCTAGTGTGAACGTTCACAGCCCTCAAAGCGGCCCGCATGCGCAAAAAAAGGCGTTACACACAACGCGCTTTGTTTACGGTTTAAGTAAAAATGGCGAACACAGGCCGGTTACAATACGACCCTTCAAGTTTATCTTGTCTCCCCCCTGTGCTAATCAAGTCCAAAACTTAATTTTCTGTTCAATGACTCGCTCCATCTCCAGTTTTCGCCGCCATGCTTTCTCGTTTGTCTTCTCCGGCGCCGATAATTGCCGTCTGTCTTGTGTCAGTGACGTAAATGATGGATTTAATGCGACATGACCGTTAAAACAGCAGCCGCTTTCTAAAACATCAGATATGTATCGGATTTAGTACCACATAAGAAAGTGACCCAGATCAGATCTGAAAATATCGGTCACTTTCGTATGTGGTACTGTATCCGATACATATCTGATGTTTTAGAAAGCAGCTGCTGTTTGAACGGTCATGTCGCATTAAATCCATCATTTACGTCACTGACACAAGACAGAAGCCAATCGGCACCGAAGACAGAAGACTTCCGTAAACAGAGCGGGTTGTGTGTGACATCTTCTTTTCCGCATGCGGGCCACTTTGAGGGCCGTGAACCGTTCACACTAGAGCGCGTTTGCTGTCACGTTTTATTCATAGTTTGAACAATCAGACAAAAAAAAATCGGATTTGATCAAAGAATCTGCATTGAGCATTAAGACCTGCAGTGTGAACGTAGCCGAAAGGATCTCAAAACGAAACACATCACGCCCAGATCTAAAGAAAGAGTCTGGAAAGGGTTACAAAAGCTTTTTCTAAGACTTTGGGAGAGTGAGATGTTAATATCTAAAAATTGACAAGGAACAGCGGTGAACCTGCATTTTTTAAATTACCATGGTTATCTCTGTCTAATAATAAAAACTAATGTGATCATCTGAAACATTTCAATGTGACAAATATGAAAAAATAAGAAATCGGAAAAGGGGTTTTCTCATTGCTTTTATTCCCAGCACTCTGTTGGCCCACGACTCTATTCTCTTAAGCATTTGTTTGTACGCCCGTGTATGCATGTGAAACAACACAGTCAGATGTTGTCATAACGACCTGTTTATGAATGCAGCAGCCATGACACCTTTTTAAAAAAGCATTCTCTCAGTGTTTGATTTATGAGTCAGCTCTTGATGTCACTCCGACAGCAATTACAAGCTATGAATGGATATTATATGCACGCACTGTCTCCATAAGCACGACACTCTGCCAAGTGCTGGAACAGAAGCGACGCTCTTGAAAGAGCATCATCAGTTATGCTTTTGAGTGCTTGTGTGAGGATGCATCTCATATTGTGCGTTTATGTGTGTGTCTAGGTGAATTAGCATCTGTGGATGTTTCTCAGAACGACTGAGTTACGATGAATTGTAGACTACACATCTGGTCACGCGTACCAGTTTGTACAGGCACGGCCTTCTGTAAAGCGCTTTGTCCTGATTAGTAGTGATTCTCCTCGGGACATTTCCAAATACAGGGCCGTGTGAATTTACTCTGATGAATTCAAATGCATACTTAAACACAGAGAAACGCTAATCCATCAATAGACGGCAGAAAAAAATAGATAACTGGGCAAGCCTCCCTTACTCACCCTTCATGTGGTTCGATGCTCGTGTCTGTCGGAGGACTTTGCAAGTCTGGAGGGGGCTTTGAATGCCGAATCCCACGTGGCCCACCATTGATTTATGTCATTTTGTGTATTTTCAGCCTCTTCGGAGGTCACCTTTCTGCATCTTCTTGGCTCTGCATTTCTCTACCGTTGCTGTTCTTGTGCTTCGGCTGCAGTCGTTTCCCAAACTGTCTCAAAACCTACTCATTCCCTTAAATTCCCCCAAATATCCGTACTAGCTGAAGGAAAAGGCACAAATTTGGTTTTGCTCTGTGGTTTGTAAAGACATTTGCCCCCAGTGGTCTACACTGTTGCTATTTCTACACAGTGCTGTTGGAAATTGCCTCTGATCACTCCAGTCAGAGTGGAAGAACAGAAAAATGGCTGGTATATTGAGTTATTGTTAAATTGTCAGTGAAAGCATTCAGTCAGTCAGGCTGCAGGCCACGCTTACTGAGGCAGACAAAACACAACTGTTACTGGAGGAAAAATTGAATCTAAATTCAGACAACAGTCACCTTTGTCGGAGATGTTAAACACGTAACAGTCAGTGTCAGATATCGGTGCCGATCAGAGTGTCAGCAGGTTCAGGTTCTCCGCTGGCATATTCTATAGTCTGTTTCTAATCTTTGTCTTATTTTTGTCTCTGCACAGAGTCTCTCGAGCCCACCTATCAGCAGCTGCAAAAGATGAAGCTGGACAAAAGTCCATTTGTGGTGGTGTCTGTGATCGGCCAGGAGCTGCTGACAGCAGGCCACCACACGGCCTCTGTTGTGGTGCTAGAAGCCGCGCTGAAGATCGGGACATGCAGCCTCAAGCTACGCGGCTCCGTCTTCTCTGCCCTCAGCAGCGCTCATTGGTCCCTGGGCAACACGGAGAAGAGCACGAGCTACATGCAGCAGGACTTGGAAGTGGCCAAGACCTTAGGTAAGACCCCTGAATGGGGCGGGAGGAGCAGATGGAGATAATATGGGTTAATATAGATTGCTTAGACACAAAAGGTGCCAGAGTGTGGCATTTGATTATTGTGTCCTACTGTTTAAAATGAAGCAACCCTGAACTATCAAAAATATGGAGAAAATGATCAGCCCTTGGACATTTTCTTGTTAAATTATGTAAACAGCTAATAAATTAGTAAAACATAGCGATCAGTCATCATACAGTATTTTGGGCTGGTGATGACAGTGTCTGTCAGTCAGCTGTTGGGTGGTTATTAATCAGATTTTATAAAGTGATTGCAGAGAATGAATACTGTGGTTTTATGTAATCCTCTAACTTTGTTATTTGTGCCGTTGTGAAATTGGGAAAAATTTGATCTAATTTGTTTGTTTCTTTAGTTTTTAGCCAAATAAATTTATCCCATTAGCTGCAGTGTGGTTTGTGCTTAAAGTACATGTAAGCATGAGGACAGTCTAAACAATGTTTGAGCAGAGATCACCTTGTCAGTATGTTTAGCCACATAGATTATTACTGTAAGCATTACAGCACTAATAAAAACACATTCTTGTCCTCAACTCCAGCCTTACATAACTCATGTTCTGGGTCTCTGCTTACTTTCATACCTGAGTTGTTCTTGATGCATCCATCGGAGTGCGAGTGTATGTGCAAATGTTAGAAAGTGCTCAGGCAAAGATAAAAGCATCGTATGAATGTGTGTGTGATTGGGTGAGTAAGACTTGCAATAGAAAGCACTTTGAGTGCTCAGCTGAGAAGGAAGGCGCTGTATAAGTACCAGTCCATTTAACTTACCCATGTCACACAAACACAGTTCAAAAATTGGAAATTCAGAACAAAACAAAAAAACGAAGAGCTTGTTTTGCCCGTTAACCTGCACAGGAGCATGCCCTCTACAAAGCAGTCTATATGTGCTACATGTTCAATGTAGCAAATACTTTAGACTAATTCTTGTGTATCTTGATGAATTCCAGTGTCAAAGTTGTTAGTGTGGCCTTCAGGTGAAGTTTTTTCTTTTGTGTCTCTTTTGTGTATTGTTCCATCTGAATATAATCCACTAAAATTCCCGTCGCTGCTGGGAATTTTCTACTTTGTTTGCTCAAAAATAAATAATGCCTAGAGTAAGTATGGAATTGCCTGTTTGGGATTAATATAGGAAAAGGGGAGAAAGACAGTAAAGGAAGGAAAAAAAACTCCTGAAGGAAAAATGAAAATGGGGAGTAGCACAGACTGGCTCCACTCTTTTTACCCCCACACAGTTTGACACATGACTGGGCAGCACAGCTGCAGATAAGGAGCTGTGGTTCTCAGGTAGAGCACAGAGACTTGCGCTTTACTTTGGCCCTGTCTGTGGGGCCTCTCTGTCAGGAAGAAATAATAAGGCTTTCCCCTCTCACCCTCTGGAGCATTGAGATCAACACTACAAGCTGTCAGAAAAGGCACTCTACTGTGGAGAACTCATAACGGGTTATAACGGCACTTTCCCTTTTACGGGTGCGATGGCATGTCAGTGGCATAGATGTGGTTCATCACGTCCCTGTTTGACAGTGAAAGTGGAATGATGTGAAATAATCACCGACTGCTTTGCAATCCTCCGAGCTTTACTCTAAATTTTATTCGTTAACTCTTAAAATTTCAATCTCATCCCTTGTGGTTTCCCCTCTTCAGGTGACCAAACTGGGGAATGCCGTGCTCACGGGAATCTGGGCTCGGCATTCTTCTCCAAGGGGAACTACCGTGAAGCTCTGACCAACCACCGCAACCAGCTGGTTCTGGCCATGAAGTTAAAGGACAGAGAGGTAAGAGACGCACAAATTGCAGCAGTCTCGAATCGAATAGAGCGGAATAGCTGTCATCTCAGAGGGCGATAAATTGATGTTACTACCATTCTTTCTTTTTTCTCTCCCCCTGAGTCTCTTATCATGTTGTAGGTGTGGAATTGTGCTGTGCCTAGCATTCTTCAGCTCTGTCTTTTAGAGGGTACTTGAAGGTGGAGGCTGAAGGTCACAGAGATGCTGCTCTGCTTTGTCTATTCAAAAAAAAAAAAAAAAACTGGCGTCAAGTTAATGCAGAGAACAAGTGAAGGTGATGGCGGAGGACGAAGAATGAGGAAGTTGTAATAAAGGGCAATAGGATAGTCTGGGCAGCTGTTTCGCCTTATTATCAATGCAAAGTATTTATGCAGATATTATGTAGATGTGTATCTGGTTTGTGAAGCAGTAAGTCTGGGACTTTGGAGCATATGCCTGCTTTGGAATGCAATTTAGAGAGATTAAGTTGTTTGAGGCAGCGAAAGAAAGGAAGAGTTGGAAGGAGAGAAGAGAACATGAAGGAGAGAGAGAGAAAAAAAGTTGGAAGAGTGATCCATTTTTCTTTTAATCGCTGCCCTCTTTCTCTCCTTGCTCTGTCATCTGCTTCTTTCTCTCTCTCTCTCTCTCACTGCGGTCATTGGTGGGGGTTGACAGGTGCTTGTTCCAACACAATTCCTGTCGCACATGCAGAAGAATGGCCTCTGTTTCCCCTTCATTCCTTATCCTTCCCAACAGGCAGGCCTGCTTGTTTATGCTGCCTGATATCGGGAGACATTTAAACGGTCCAGCCAGACGTGGCACAATGCGCCAGGATGAAACTAACTGTTGAAAATGAGGCCAGTGGTGCCCTTGACATCTTTCACTCTCACATTTTGAGGACATGTGCAGAGCACAAGTCAGATTATAAGTCTACAGATGCCAGAGTGAAACCTCTCTGTCATTTGATGTTAGTGAGGGATACAGGCAACACATGTAAGGCGTCGACTGCTACCAGCTATTTGACTGTTCTGCTAAAAAGAAATGTTTTGATTAAATGAAATGCAGACATGAGGTAGCTCTTCTGGCCAGAGTTTGTAGTGACATCTAAAGACTGCAGAGAAGTATATCAGACTATCTGCCACTAAGGCCTGTGCTCTCACTTCACTGTCACTTCTTAAAAGATAAGAGTGCAGAAACAGTGCTTCTATACGTGAAACACAAGTGGGAAAATGACCACTCATGACTACAGGAACATCTTTGGGTCTATTGGAGGTCACTGAACAGCATTAATAGTTGCCTTATATGCGCAAGGTCTCGATTGCCCCCTGCACAGCCCGCCCTACTTGCCCCCCCTTGTCCTCTTGTTCATCTAAAGGCCCCTTAATCAGAGTCATATGTGTGTCACACCACCTGGTCTCCCTCAGAACACGCTGGAGCCGAGTGGAGAGCTCATTACAGTCAGCCTGGTGTTTTTGTTCCTGATGTGGATTTTTTATCTGGCCTCTCTGAAGCTGAGGTCACTTCCTAGAGGCCCGAGGAAGGATGTTGTTGCTGCCTGGATTTCCAGTGTCTGGCCTGCAGTCTAAGGGTGTTATTAAGGCACTCAAACAGGAGATGATGCATAGATTCTCAGGGAACCTTGGGAATTTGTGCCATTTGTGATTTGAAACAACTTGAATAATTTAGTATATTTCCTGGGGACAATAATGAAATCAATTGGTTAAATGTTCATTTAGGGGGGAAAAAAAGTTGTGGACAATGGCACTGATCTGTTGGATCTGGGCTTTGATTGCATTAAGCCTAAGGTTTTAATCATGAAGCTAAAATGCTTGGATCTAATATGGGCATGCATGTGTTTATATCCTCTTTTTGCTACATGTGACAGCACTCTTAGATTCAAAATCAAATTCAGGTCATTGCAAGTCCTGTAGTTGTTCTTTTCCATAGTATTTGTTTTCTGTTTCACCATGGGAACTGGTCCTGGGTGACATCAGAAGCCCAAATTTCATTAAACCAGCCCTGATTAGCTGTCATTAGTGATAGCTATGTCAGGAATTACTCCTCCTATATATTAGTCTTACACAACTCTACTCAGAAACCTCTTCTTGTTCTTCACCGAAGTCTGTCAGCATCCGTGCTAGAGGTTTTAGGGAAGCCTTTCAGCAGGTATCAGTGCTGCTGGCTTGGGAAAATAGTGACTTTCAATAGCTGCATAAGCTAAATACACAGGCCTAATAGTGTCTGTAACCCATTAGTTAATCATGACTAAATCTTGAGTTTAGTCATATGATTTGAAAATGTAATCAAACTGTTTATCAGAGAGGGTGGGATTTTTAGGACACTCAAACCTGATAATAGCTGGCATAATGTTTGCTTATAATCAGGTATTGTTGTTGATTAGCCAGCGAGGTTTCAGCTGTTTGGAGATGGAAGGGTCACCAGTCTGGTCTGCTGACAATTAGTAATTGCGGCAATATTGGAAATAAATAAAACAAGTACGTTTCTGCACATTTTTGTGTCTTAAAGCTCTGACTTCAGTTCAGGAGATGAGGCTGAGGTGAAGAGGAGGAAGATGAGGTGGTAATTAGGGATGAGAGAGAGAGCAGTGGGGAAGGAGGCAGATGAAGAAGTGCAAGTGAAAGACATAATAAGAAAAACATCATGAAAATATTCACGTACAAATGTCTGAAAGAGCTATTAGTGATTTTTAAATTCAAGGTGTACTCTGTGTATGGCTGCTCTCTAGCTACATAAATAAAAACCAGATTAGGGAAAACAGCATTGTCCATCTCATTTTCAATACCTGTTTATGAGTTAAATATTATTTTTTTTTCCTGTTAAATACCCTGTAAAATTACTTACTGTACCTCTAAGTATCAATAACATTAACTAGGATGCTTTATGAAAATAATTGGTATGTGTTTTTGGGTTTGTGCTAACAATCAAAACCTTTCAGCGCTCTCTCTGTGGGACGTTTACTGTCATTTCTGCAGGAACTTTACTGAGAAGGCAACACACGCATTAGGATTTATTTGGCAGACATTTCAGCCCACCATATTGATTTTGATGGTAGCGATATAGGGCCAGCACCCTTTATGGTGGCCAACATTACAAGATGTAAATTGTCACGTCTAAGCCATTCTCTTAATGCTCTGACTTGGAGGTAAAAAACTACCTTCAGGTTGGTCATATTGTTTGCTTTCACCCTCAGCTAAGCACACAGAGGAGATTTCTGTGTATCAAACATACATGCGGTTACCCTCAGAAAAACTAAGGTCAGCATGCAGCCTAATCCTGCATTTTTCACAGAAAGCGAAAGCTCGTGTTTACACATGCAGCTCGCTGCCCTTTCCCCTTTGTCCTTTATGGAGCACTGTTGTTCCCATTTATTTATTCAGGATCCCGAGTTTTATTTTGTTTTGTGAAAAGCACACATGGGATAACTTGTGTCTATACAGCTTTTTTTTTTACTAGATAAAAAATAGTTTATTGTAGAGCAAGTCTTTAGTCTCCTGATGGCCTGTGTGAACATTCCACCAGGGACCTACCAGCCTTGTCCCCTCACTTAAAGGGAGTTTCTCTCAAGCAGCATGCATAGCTGCATGCTGGGCCTGTCCACTAGTGTTTTTAAGAAAGATATCTACTTAAGGATTGGGTCACTGACCCCAGTGCACCCAAGCCTTAATGCAGGCTTTTTATTAGCATGTGGCCCCTCCTTTATGAAGTGTCACTGGGATCTTTTCAGCAATCGGAGAATCAATATTTTTCCCATAGAACGATTTCAAATGAATGCTATATAAATAAGACTTTAGTTTTGAGTTATGCATAGGTAGTGACTATCTAATAGCCAGTGTCTTTGCTATAGAAACAAAGAACTGACTCTTAGTCAGCTAAATATATATAAGGTGAATCCCAATTCTTCCTACATTAGTGTCACACGTGCCCGTCAGTCATGGCTGGTGTATTTGAGCTGCTAATGAGGGCTCCCAGAAAGGTTCCCATAGTGGGATGCTCGCCCAAGCTAATCAGAGTACAAGGGTTACATCCAAAACATTGCATTCTTAAGTCGTTATGGATACAGATTATAGTAAGATTGCACTCATTAAGTTAATTACTGACATCTGAGCATGTGGTGATATCATTAAGGAGAAGTCAAACAACTCAAAAATCACATGTAGCCAGATATGGTACAAGTTTCAAGGAAATTGCTGAAAGGGTGGGGGGGCTAAAATTGGACTTTAATAATAATAATTCATCATTTTATTACAGTTATACTTGTTCACTTTTAGTTTTGCCTTGAAATAACACATCTTTTGTGGAGAATGCCGCTGTAGTAGCAATGTCACCATGGTTCTATGCTAGTTACAGCTACTAGATGCAAAAATTCAATAACATGGGTAAACTCCTAATCACGTTAAGAGGTAATATGGCTTAATGTTTGTGACAAGGTAACATATACCTCGCCGTGTATGTGCGCTAATAGTGGTACTAATAACACAACTGAAAACAGTAGACCTAAATCAAAGCTTTGCCACAGTAGCTACTGTTCTCTGCAACATGGTGCACAGTTTCCTGTCTGTGATGAAGGAGCAGAGACGGAAAAAAAACAAGGAATCCCATATGAGGCTTGTCTATAACTCAAGAGGCGGTACAGTACCTGGATTCTGTTATGTCAGCGTAGGATGTCTTTTCATCTTCTGTAACAGTGGAAAATATATGTTGTGGCTCTTCATGGCACATTGCAGCAGAAAAGTCAAGCATCCTGTTGGATCCTTACTTTTGGCTGACCGGTGTGGCAATAATAGCTCATTGTTATAAATCTGAAATGATGAAGAACTGGAAAAGAGCAAACAAAACAGAGAAGACAGCAGAAGCAGGGTAAAGGCTCAAAGAATAAATGCTCTGTCATCTACGAATGGGACCGGGAGCTGCAGTCCAAACCAGTGAGGTCATTGGCTAGCGTGAAGTTAGTGTTTTTCTTTAGCTCACTGCCTTTTGGAAATAACCTTAAGCAGAAAGTAAATCTGTCAGATATATGCAGAACAGATAAAACATAAGCTAACTTGCTAGTCTTTGTAGCTGTGTCTGTGTCTTTTCCAGCTTTTGTTTTTGTCCCAGTTTCCACACCTGGCTTTTTCCAAGGCCTGCCAGTAACCATATTTAACAAAGGCCCTCTCTGTCATTGTGAAACAAAGCTGTTAAACTAGGTCTTTCCTCTCAGTACTCCTGTTTGCCACCTCTTCTGTTTGTCTGTGACGTTTTCGCCTTAAATAGTAGGTTTAACTAGAAGGAGGTAACCCCTAATTTGGGCTGTGAGTATTTAGGAGAAACTGAGGCGGGCTGGCAGTGGTGCACTCTGTAATTATGTTTTGTGTGATGTTAAAAAGAGTCTCCACTGCTGACTCCCCCAACCCCAAACTGAAATGGAAATCGCAATCAGAGAAGGATACAAACAATGTTTTTTTTTCTTCTTTTTTTTCCATAGGCCCCCACACTACTACTTCATCTTCCATTTAATTCTGGCTTTGTTTATCTAAGCTCTCCTTCCCTTTCACGCCATCTGCTGCAAGGAATCTGTTCAAACTTCGCCCCTCACGCTGAAAGTGACACGGACTGTTTCGTCATGGGTGTTTATCTTGCTGCTTGTTTGGGGCTGTATGGATCCTGCTGGACCCTAGCTGGTATAATGAGGCTGAGGGCTGAGAGATGAGCCTCTAAATAAGGGGTGAGGTAGAGGACTAAGTGTGGGTGTTCCTCTTGTCAGGGTCAGGGTTTGTCAGTGTTTTTCAGCACTCCAGCAGAGGAGGGGATCATTAAGGAGTCATTAGTGTATGGACGTGTGCCTCCACCACTCGACTTGGGGCCCACGCTAATAGAGGATGGAAGAAAGAGGCTGGGGGTGGAGGCTTGGCACCCTTGTCTTTTTTCTGTAGCCTTCACTGCTTTGTTGATTAAGAAGGATTTGGGGATGATTAGAGGGGTTAATTTAGCAGAAATGCTGGGTGGGGGCAGGAAGAGATTGCTGTCCAACTAAATAAAAGACAGCACACCTGTTTCTTACAGTGCACACTTCACAGGGAAAGGTAGCTTTGTGAGGGCACTCAACTGTTGATATTAAAACCACTATGAGCAATACTACCTTGCACAGAAGTATTTGCTTCCTCACCCCCTGCTGTGCTGTGCTGAGGCACAGAGCTGGCTGTAGTACAGCATGTCCAGTGCGCTTTGCCTTAATGACACGCAGGCTCTCCTCGGCCCACTGGTTTAGAACTGCTCTGCAGCCGCTCGCTTAGCCATGAATCATGAGAGATGGACGGCAGGCATCAGCCAATGGGCCGTGACCAGAGCCGAGGAACAAGGATTGCGCGTGTGTGCTTTATTTTGAGCACACATCTGTGTTCCCATATTCTGGTGTGATGTGAATGCGTCATGTCCTGTTCATGTGCATGTTAGCGTTGGAGCTTTTCAGTGTGCAAACAAACATGAAGCACAATGTAAGATTGGGGGGTAAAAAAAGATGGTTTCCACCTCTGTAGTGTTTCAGTATTATGGTGTGTGTGCTGATTTGTCCCCTAACACACTACTGACCCAGAAAATGGACTTGCATGCACACCAGTCCGGGCTCATCACCATGTCTATGTATGCACACATATGCAGGCGTGTGTATTTGCACCATGCATTTGCTGCATTCGAGGTGACGCAGTGTTGTGTCTCCCCCAGTGGAGCATTTGGAAGGCTGTCAGAGAGATGAATGACTGCCGTTATATCGACTAGTGCTCCCTGCCGCCTCCTCCCTCTTTCCTTCCTCAGCGCCCCGTGCTCTATTTCTCCTTTCCTCTACCTTTCCACATCACCTCCACTTCTTTCCCCTTCTTCTCTTCCATTTCCCCCCATCTTCATGTAATTTTTTCCTTCTCTATCTCAGCTTTTATAGAATCACCATATCACTATATTCTCTGTGAGCATTGCTTTTAGAAAGAGCAGAGACAGTGCAGTGTTGCAGTATTATTGCTATCATGGGCTTGGCTTTTTTAAATTGACAGCAAATCTGGATGTCGCATGGTCTCTTTGATTTACTGGTTAAAGAATCAATGCACGAGTATCGCAATCCCTGTGTCTAATGCTACTCTAACAACACTTAAGCCCTGCAGTTCCTTGTGCGGATTGAACTTCGGAGAATTGGGAAGTTGAGCAATTTGTCTTAAACAATGTACCTTGTCTATCTTTTCATCCCTTTCTGCTCCAATCAGTGGCAAGTGATTAAATAACAAATAAGCAGTGTTTCCTGACATGCTGTTGTGATGCACTTTATGATCGTCACTGGCATACACAGATAGCGATCGTCAGACACTCCGGAGACAATCCATCGTGATCCTTGCAGTTTCCGCTGTGCCTCAGGACACTGAGTACGCCGTAGAAATTTTAATCATTGGGAAAATCAAATGTCCGCTCGTTAATCTGTGCAGAGAGATTTGATGTCGCACGGCAAGAGGGATGAAGAGTGGAAGGTGCCAACTCATCTTCCCGTAGAAAATGTGTAACAATAAGGGATGAAGCCTGATTAAAGGTGCCAGCCGGAGCTCCATTAATTCACATTGCTTTGATTGAAATAAATTGCATACCAGAGTACCCAACAGAAAAACTCAGCTCTCCTTACCAATATTTTGAATACTCCCACTTTAGTGCTTGCTTTCTGGAGAGCGTTCAAGTGGTCCAGGCAGGCTGTGTAATGTGTTGTCTTTTAGTCAAGGATTAATTCATTATCTCATCACATCGGTGTAATCCTTATTACAGATTCGGTGAGTCATTCTCATGTAAATTCGGATAAATGCCATCGGGTCAATCTTAGTGTTCTTCACTGGTGACCAGAAATGTGTCACGGTCTCGATTCTGGACAGACCTCCCACTTAAAGCTGGCACTCCCTCCTCCTCCTTCCCTCCGGCCCTAGTCCAGCCCAGCCCTCTTCCAGGCTGGCCAGAGAGCCATTTAAAGCTCTGGAACTGCATCCCTTTCTCTGGCCCAATCGATAGTGGAGCTGTCAGCAAGACGAATGGAGGCTTTAGGAAGTCCATTTTAATGAAGGAGAAGGAGCAAAGGAAAGAGAGCTACTTGGAAAAGGGTGGGGGGCAAAAGGACAGGTGGAGGTCCACTGAAAGTAGCTATGAAAGGAATAAAGAAACACAGAGAGTGAGGAAAAGGGGGAAAAAGAGAGAAGCAGAGCAGGAATATGTGTGTGTGTGTGTCTTTATTGAACGGGTGTGTAAAATTATGTGTGCACTGTGTAATACCGTCTGCATTGAAGGCTGGGGACGGGTGGACTGGGTTGATTTAGCTACAGTAAGACCTATTTCTAGCTCAGCAGTGTGAAATGGCTGCTTAGCTACAGTAACTTGTAAAGCACACTCCAGCACAGAAACCTATATTAGTTTTATCTGGCCTGCACACCAACACCACATCAAGTCTGGCTCATGAATCATGTCAGCAGCCCTGGGGTAAAAAGACATTGTTGTGACAAGGGAGAGCTACAAATCCAAGGAAACCCCCCTCCACAGCCACCCCTCTACCTACACACTGTCAGACCAACAGATCTGTGCACGTTTGCGTTTAGAAGATGTCCTCTGGAGCGGACGTTTGGCATATGATTCTGTTGGCGGTGCTTGTTTTCAGCCCCTTTAACAGGCATTCTGAGCTGATACCATTTGCCTTGCGTCAATATGCAGAAAAGGATACATGCTAATTGGTGATTAGCGGTAGAGGCTCGAGGTTAGGCACAGTCAGTGGTGTAGACCAACAATCTCTTCTGGGCAGTGGCCCAGCTAATCTCACTGGAGCGATTGCTAGCCCTTGATTAGTCAGTACGACTGTGAAAATGATTGGCCATTTATATATAGATAGTCAAGTGCCCACTGTCATCAACCAAAAAGTTGACAGAACCCTTATGCCATGAAATAAATACATGAATTTCAATCATTTCTTTTTGCTGTTATAAAATTCTAATAATCTATAAGGCCACTAACTAGTAAACTGAACAAGGGATTTTTTTAAAATGCAATATTCTGCGTGGAAACTCTTCCTGTCAATGCTTGGACATGTATCAGTCACCTAAAAACCCCCACCCCACACACACTCCTCCAATGCAGGTCCTGAAGCCAGTGGCCTCTTCCAGTGAGACTATGATGCTCAAGCTGCTTTGGAGTGGTTTGACGAATAACACAAACCTCTGAGACACTGACTCAGCCTCCAAACTGCAAAGAGAACAGTGTGAAGGACCATCATCCTCTGGATGTGCTAAAACACACCAGGACCTCTGAAGCCCCACCCCACAACCCAAAGGATCCACTGGTGACACTAAAGGATACTGCAAGAGATCACATGTCAGCACCTTTAGGGACCTGTTTTGGTAGCACAAGGGGGGACTTCACAATATTGTCCAGGTTTTAATCCCATGGCTGTAAATTTTTTCCCTTTCTTCTGTCACTGAAACAGGTTGCGTTGGGAAGAAATGCCCCCCTCTCCTCTGTGTTTTTCTTTTCTCCTATGTTTAAAGAGTGAAGCCAAAAATAGGAAGTTGATAAGTCCTCGCTATTCAGCCATCTGTAAAAAGGATGAGCTTGTCCTTAGAGATAAGGTGAAATTCAGAAGGAGAGGCGGAGTTTTGGACAAGTCCATATGTGTTTTCCAAACGGTTTCTGTGTTACACGTGAACAAGGGGTCTCCCATGGGAGACAGAGAGGTCAGCGCAGCTACAAGCATTTGATGTTTACATTATATATAGCTGCTGCACACACAGGGATGTAGGAGGCGGCATATTTGCACAGTGAGGAAATGGTCTTTTTGCACGACTCCCTGACATCACGCCAAAGACGGGGGATTATAGCTCCTCAGTTTGGTTTGGCGCAAGCTTCCGCACAACTCCTATACGCGGAGATTTGTTCCTCTTTTCGCTTTGTCTCTCACCACTCTTATCTTTAGCTTTTGTCCCCGGTTAAAGCAGTGTCAGCATTCTTGTCCTTGTGGCACAGTATCCCAGACCTTCTCGAGTCTTTCTTGGACGGGAGCCCCGGTTTCTGTATGAGGAGGTGGAATGTGTCTTTGTGGAAAGCCATCAGAGAGAGCAATAAAATGGAGAGAAAATACGATGCCCCAAGTGCATGAAATGAAAGTACTCCATCTTAGGAGGGGATGAAGCCCTCTGGATTCTGCTTATACTTGACCTTGCAGCACACGTGGTATGGTCTCTAAATAACAGTCAAGTCAGGAATTAGCTGGCTACACATCAGCTTTAGAAAAATCTCTTGAATGCGCAGCCTCAAGTGTAGAATATTCAGTAGAAGACTCAGAGGTAAACAGTCCTCTGGTTCATTTTATTGCTTCCTTACTCAGAACTAAGTAGCCATTGCTGGTGCTGTCGATAGATTTAGTTGGCCTTGGATCTGAACAGGTGTGTCCATCTCAGGGTGGATTGGCTCTCATCAAACATGCAGATGCACACAAGTACACTGATGGAAGATTTATCCTGAGATTTAATTACTGTGGACAGAGCAGTAAGTTTTGATTTCATAGTAAATAAAGTGACCTTTATTAATGAGAAAACACAACTTAAAGTAGTAGTTTAGCTATTTTATTAAATGCAAAATGTGAGTAACAAAATAGGCCGTTGAACAGCGAAGTGCACATATTGTTCCCATACTCAGAGGAAATTACATCCTTGACTGGAAAAGGGAATTTTAGTTTTTGAAATTTCTTCTGCAAATTGGCCATAATTGATTCATATTGTTTTTGATAGCAGACTTGATTTTACAGACTGCACACAGCTGTTTGTGTGTGCTTTGTTTTGTGATTGCGGTGAAAGCGTTTGCCCGCGTGCATATGTGTGAGCCGGGTGTTTGTGAATATGTGCACGGGCACGTTTTTGACTTCATTGCCATTCGGAGAGGCTTAGCGTGATTAGAGTAGCGTGATCCTCTGAAGAGTTAATGATGAGAGAAGCAGTAGCTCCATGGAGGCCAATCACACACTAGCCTCTGACAGCACACGGAGGCTTATCTTGCTTTATGCGGTGTGTGCTTCTCTGACTGCGTGTATGTGTGGCTGTGGATGCACCACATGGGTTCTAATGCGTGGGAACATGTATTTGATGGGGGTTAGCTATCATTTCTCATGATAGTGCATGTTATCATTTACCATGAACACCATTAAAATATGCATGATTTCTTTGTCTGGATGTTTGGCATTTGGGGGTTTATGGACATATGATGAACAATCCATAATCATATAGCTTCATTATGCCAGTGCCAGACATAGATCCAGTGCAGGAGGGGCTCTTGGTACCTCCGGGTCTCGTTCGGGTCTACACACCACACTGAAGAAGGCCGTTGGCTGTTTCCCCCACCCTCCCTTCACTCTGTGGGACTGACTGACAGGCTTAATGACGCTGTCGGGGTTACAGCATGTCTCCAACTCATTTTCGAATGTGATTGAAGTTCTCAGTGGGTAGCTTTTCATCAGTGTTGAGCAGACAAAAGGGACCTTTTTCAGTGTTGTCTTTGTATGTGTGTGCAGTTTGCATGTTTGCACATGTATGCCTGCAGCTCAGATGAGATGCACAAGAGAAATATTACTTTATGGTTGTAACACGGACTGTGCAGGAATCCCAAGTTCCCAGAGATGATAAGCTTTCTATGGGCTTGCCTCTAGTGTGTACTTCACTTGTTTATTGCAAGCCATATACTGTATATAGACTGTGTGTGCTGATGGGGTGTCAGAACTGTGGACACTGCACAAAAAAAATTATGTGCCAAGTGGTGTGTCATTATACCACGATGTTATACAGTAAGAAAATTCAAAGGAAATATTGTTATTGCCTGATTAGATAAGACAGTAATGCAACACACAGGAAGTGTTATTTAAAGAGTCAAGTCTTATTTATTCTCCTGTGTGTCTGTTGGATATATAGCTCAGCAGGCTAGTGTAAGACTCTGAGTACAGTCCACCTTAGTTTGGCCATTTGTTGCTGCAGATGTGAGATGAGTCATGTAATAGTTGTTGGTGTTGGCTCAGCTGTAGCTCTAACTCCATCCTCCTTTCCACCCCTCCTTTTTCATTTCCGCCCCCTTCTCGCTCTCTTTTTCTCGTGTCTTCTAAAGCGGGGAACTTGCCTTTATTAAGCAGCACTAAGGCATATGTTATGGCTGTGAAGCCTCCATCCTGTCGCTAAATGGCAGTGCAGAAGTGACCTGTGATTGCTCCGTCGCTCCAGTGTGAAGTGGGCAATCGAACGCAGACAAAAATCCACTTTGTTTGAAGCCACACTGGTTTGTGTACGCGTCTCTCCATCATTCCTACCCATGAGTGATGGAAGTAGAAAGTGACTGGTGCTTATGCGTCTGCTTTGAGTCAGCTGACACTCTTTAGCTCATGCTCGGCATACAAAGTTTTTTCCCACCTGGAGCACCGTTATTTCTTTTTTCCTCTTGTGGCTCCAGCTTGTCATCAGCAGAGGGAGTTTAGCGGAGTCTTCCTCCTACGTTGGCGAATCCCCCTTCTTACATTGCGTGACCTGAACACAAGAGGCATTCCAGAAAAAATCAGGCCTTCAAATTCCAACCCAGTCCCTGCAGAGTGTTTGGTAAACATATTCGTCTCTCTGCTCTCTGTCTCTTTCTAGCTCTGCCTCCTTATTCCCAAAGCACCCGTTTTTCCCTTAAATTCCTTCAGTGGGTTTTTCACCATTAAAATGTGATCTGATTTCTTTTGTTTTTCTAAGAAGGCCTGCGCTAAAGAAGCAGAAATTGAGGGCTTTTTTATTATTTTGTTTATTTATTTACAAGAAGAGGGGTGTTATATATGGTTGTGTGTGTGTGGTGGCTTGGCTGAGATGCCAGCTTAATTCGTGGCTGAAGGGCTGTAACAAAAGCCAATCACCCTTCTACTCTAGCTCCTGTTCTGCCACAGGCGAGAGATACAATCAGGGCCCCCGCTAGCAACTATTTACCCTCTCTGTCAATCAGAGTCCCACGGCGCGTGCTCACAGCTGAAGGCACCACTGGCAGGTGGCCCAGCGTCGCCAACAAAACATGCCTTAAAAGCGGCGATTATTTCTGGAATGTCCCTTCCTGTGTCCTCTGCACCACATCCCGGTGCTAAACCTGGAATGCCGCTGATCTCTTGTCTGCCATTGTCTTTTTGTTTGTTTTTTTATAGTCAGCCTTGTTCTTAGTTGTCCGTATTACCTGCAAATGAATGTTGTCAGTAGTGCACATCTTGGGAAATTTTCAGACTCAAGAAAACTAATTAGGCAATTTGGTTTTGATTGTTCTGCCTTTACTCGTGGAGTCGCACACATTTAAAACAGGAACGGCGTCACCCCGGGAGGCGCACACGTCTCAAATGGGACAGAGAATGGAATGTTTCTGGGATTTGGTTTCCATCATGTTGCACAAAGGGAGCTTACCATCCTCATTGTCTTAAATCTCTGTCACAGTGGGAGGTAGTGTGCACATGCGTGGTTTTGAGTCTACGTGTATTTGTGTGCATATGTGGGTAATGTTTTTTATGAATGTGTAATACAGGCCAGTGCTGAAATCCTCCTTTTAGTCTTTATCAGGAAGACCAGTTCTGTCCACCTGCAGCTGAAGCAAAGCACCCAGCGGTGCTGAAAGCACTGGGGTTAGTCTGGTGTCGCTCGGAGGAGCCACTTTCTATGGAGCAGTGAGGTGCGAAAGTGCTTTGGAGGGATAGCCCCGTCTTTTGATCCCGCAAAGTGCTGGTGTTGATGCCGTGTTCTGCAGACTGCCTAGGCCACAGTAGCCACCATCACCAGGCTTGTAATTACATTTGGGGAATAAAAGCACAGAGGGAGGAAGAGATTTAAATGGTTTGTGTGCCTGGCTGGAGGTAGAACAAGGCCTTTTCACTCACTCAGCTGCATGTCTTTGCTGATTTATTTTCCTAATACTGCAAAGCATGATGACAAGAGTCAGCATTAAGCACGATTCAGCTAGCCATTTAACTTACACATGAGAAGTGAGAGAATTTCTTGATGGTAGCATTTCATTTTTTTTCATTATGTGGCATTTCTTTTTTGTACAGAGGACTGAAACTACATGTTTAGCTGCTGTTTGGAGAGGAGCAGCTGGCATCATGTACCGCTGCACATTGTTCCCCAAGACGAACTCCAATGTTCATTAGTGATGCATTAGTGATGTGATCTAATCAGCTTAAAATTTACATTTGAGTTTGCCTTCTCCAGGGCATAACAAGCTAGAAAACCAAAATCTGATGTTTTATTTTCAGGAAAATAAAACATCAGATACCTAAAAGAAATACCCAGAAATACTCCAGATTTTCATCTAATTATATGAAAAACATAACAAGACTCTATACAGTCCTGTGAACATACACCACATGATATAATAGCTTCTCAAACCACCTTCAGCAGCAAAACGTCGAAGTAATCCTTTTCTGTATGACCTTATGAGCCTTATTGTGGAGGAATTTTGGCACACACTTCTCTACAGTGTAGCTTCAGCTTATTGAGGTTTGTGAGCATTCATTTATGCACACCTCTCTTAAGGTCCCGCTGCAGCATTTCTGTCAGTTTGAGGTCTGGACTTTGCCTGGGCCATTGCAAAACCTCGATTCTTTTCTTTTTCACCCATGTTTCAGATTTATGTTTACAGCTTTATATTTTGATATACAGAGTTCATATTTGACTCAGTGACTACCAGGTCCTGTGGCTGCAAAGCAATCTCAAATCATCACCCCTCCACCGCCATGCTCGACAATCGAGGTGTTTGTGCTAATGCGCTGTGTGTGGTTTTCATTGTGCATTATATCCACTTGTAATGGTCTCGTCTGTTGTTTAACAGGATGACTGAGGCCTGTGGAGCCAGAGATGTAGCTTTTGGGGTTTTTGCAGTTTATTTGAACCGTGTTTAGTGGAACTTGGGGGGAATTTGCTGGGACGTCCACTGCATTATGTTAACACACACCTGAATGCTCCAATTATCAACCTTTCAAAACCTCTGCTTTTATAGAGGTGCGTTCACTTGCTGATGATCACTTAATCACTTGCAGCACCTAACTGTTCCTTACCCTTTGAATTGCTAAGGAAGTAGTAAAGCTGTACTTTGTTTTTCACAGCACTGCATAGAGTATTTATACAACCAGCTGACACAACGTTGGCATTTATGGCTACCTGAAAAATCATTATTCATTCTCTGTTTCACAGTCACCACCAGTTCCTTAAAAATATGTGGCTCATTAGCTGCTAGATTTTCACCAGCAGGTATTTCGCCAGCTCGTGCCAATTTTACTCTTCCTGCTGTGCAGATATTGTGTGGCGGGTTTATCAGAGCTTTTTTGTTGACAGCAGTATTTTGCGGTTGCTCGTGGAAACAGGGTTGATGGCAGCATGATTAGTGAGATAAAAGGGGCCAAAAAGTAATGTTTTGTTTGGTCTTTCAAACAT
This sequence comes from Hemichromis elongatus, assembly GCA_015108515.1. Lineage (NCBI taxonomy): Eukaryota > Metazoa > Chordata > Actinopteri > Cichliformes > Cichlidae > Hemichromis > Hemichromis elongatus. Next base: position 107,966 of record VUQR01030635.1, read on the forward strand.
TTATTTGCCCCACTGTAAATATAAAAAAAAGACTTATTTGTGTAGATTTAAATATCCTAATAGAAATTTGATATTGTCTTCTGTCTGTCTAGTGTACGTCTACGCAGTCGTTTAGCTGTTCCGCTCATAATATGATTACTACTACGAATAATATTAATAATAATAAGAAATAATAACAAAAATAATAACCCAGGAAACTTGATTCTTCTGATCTGGGACCACAGAGGCAAGAAACTTTTAAAGATGCACACTGCTTGTCATGACTAATTAAGCTAGCATATCTTTACTTTTTAATACCCCTTTCTTCTCTTTACTATTTTCAGCATTGATCTAGATTTAAAACCACTTTGTGAGACTGCTACTTTAAAAACAAAAAAAAGTTAATAGAAGTCAAGTTCTGTTTCACAGAAATCCGATGTGGTCTAAACCCATTAGGTGTTAGTGCTAGTGGATTAGAGGAGAGCAGTGCAGGGGCGCCTATCTCCCCTCTCAAAGAGAACTGTGAGGTGGTGATAGTCTGGACGTTTGGTTGTCACTCTTCATTTCATTCTTTGTGTCAGTGTGCTCCAAGCACCAACTCTGGCCAGCTCATATTGATTCCGGGTCCTCAGACCTTTACTTGTCTCCTCTTTTCTCCCTTCCTCTCCTCACAAGCACACCAAATTTTCTTGTGTACCATTAAAAAGATTGAGCTGTGTAGTTCGACATGCCAGGCCTGATTTGTCCAGCTGTGCAGACTAACAGAGACACACCACTTCCCATCTTTAGGCTTCTGAAATGCCCTTGAATAACCCATGACTTGTGCGTCCTTGGATTGACTGCCTGGTATCCTGCTGAATGCTCACAGATGCGAAGTGGCGGCGAACAAGCTACGCTATATTTGGCACCGTGTCCTCAGCCGCAGCAGGAAACCATAACGGCGGCTAATTAGCTTTTAATGGATAGACTTTGAAACCAGTTTTATATGATGACATGGCACACCCCTTTTTATCTAACTTTAGACTGTTGTGTTGCTTTTGCAGTTTCTTTTATCAGTGTTTGAATGACTTGAAACTGGCACTGGAGCTTTTGCACACATTATAGCCTTTTTTTCTGCATTGTTTTCACCTTCCAGATATAATAAAGAAAAGTTTCAAAGCTGAAAACCAGTGTGGGCCTCCATTGTTCTTCCACATAAAATTGATCAGGAATCAATCGATAGGAAACGGATAAAGAGAGGGCCCTATAAACAGAATTGATAATGACATGTGGATCAATAAAATCCTATCAGCAGCCACCCCAGTTGCTTATCCCACCTGCAGTACCTTTGGATTAACTTTGAATAGTCATTTTCAGTTACATTCAGTATTATTAGAGTTTAAAGAAGGTGTTTTCCGCTCTTCAAAGCACCGTGCGCTTCTCTGTTCTGT
>VUQR01030637.1:16391-26998 GCA_015108515.1 Hemichromis elongatus
AATGTTTATCAGTACATTGCAGAAAATAATGAACTTTATCACAATATGCTAATTTTTTGAGAAGGACCTGTATATGTTAATGTTGTGTTTGGTGTGTGTCTTTTTCCTCCCCTCTCAGGCTGTGTGTTTTGACTCCTCCTTCCACTCTGGAGGACGTCTTGGCACGCCTTTGTTCTTTCCACCATCGCCAGTTGGATAAACTTCTCTGACAGAAATGTCAAAAACAGAATGAGGGAAACACCTTCTGATAATAATGCTGTTCCTTCATTTGCACTATAATGTAATCAACAGTGTAGTTGCATATAATCAACTGTGAATTCTACTGCATATAGATCTCTTTAAGCCCTAATCTGTCATTTCAACCAGATTTTGCACTGATACTCTGCAGCAACACTTTCCCTTTCACACCAAGCGAAAGCCCCCTGGTGCAGCCCTGAGAGGAACCACAGCTCTCTTGGGGCTTGTGTCAGTGGGGCCTCTAGGATATATATAAAATTTAAAAAAAATCTGCCAAATCAAATATGTGGCAAATACTTGTGATTAAGGGAGCTGTTAAAAGCAGCCCCACCCCTCTGCAGTAACTGATAATGGTCAACACAGAAGTTAAACTGTTGGGAATTAAAACACTAATTTTCTAATAGTCTGAACAAACCACATGAATTAATTTCATAAACATCATTAAAACCAAGAAGATACTAATCAGTGTGTATTGTCTTGACATTTTTAAATCAAGGCTTGCTTCTGCACTTAATAATAATAATAATACTTTATTATTGTGAAGAAAAGATGGACTATTAAAAACTATATGCATTGCAACTAATACTGTGCATGTCAATAGTTTACCCTTTAATATTTCGTTTTCTGGTTTTAGGGTTCACTTTTTTAAAATATATATGTTCTTTTCAATATGAAAATTACACTTTATTGGCTGTTTTTCAGCTTTAATAAAGTGATTAGTTTGTAGCAATATGATAATTTTAGTGATCACTGAACTTGTGTAAAAGTAAAAACTCCCCAAATGTTTTAAATGGAATATTGTGTTTATAAACAGCTGCTGTTCTGGAGTGGAGATGCCATGGAAGCAGGACAGACCTGGACATAAGTGATAGATTGAGTGATAGAAAGATAAGTAAGTGCTGGCAGTGAACTGGTTGGTGTTGTTTCCAGGATGGGCTATGGTTTAGTTTAGTTTAGTTTAACCTTAACTAAACTAAACTACACTAACTAGTAATTTAGTTTAAAATGCATAATTGTCATGTGCAACACTGATTTAACTAAACTGAGACTATAAATAAACTAAACTAGCAGGCTGGCAAACAGAACACACAGTGTAGAATGAGGGAGAATGCAACAATGAGCAAAGGAAGTCGCAGACACTACATACAAAAGGGGAACAGGGCAAAGAGGAAACACCTGGGAAACACAGCTGGCACTAATTACACAGAAGAGACGGAGGAGAGCAAACCAGAACATGTCTCACACAGACCAGAGACCATCAAAGTAAAACAGGAAGTAACGTGAACACAGACCAGACAGAGATGACACAGACGAGACCGGGAATTAGCAGATATGAAAACATAATTGAGACAACGAGACACAAGAGCACGGGGAAGGCACTGTAACAAAACCAAGAACTACACATCAGGACTATTAAATAAACTACAAGTACAAGCAGACTAGAATAAGAAATATAAGGCACACAGAGAACATAATGAAATAAACAAACATCAAACAACCAAAACCCCCAAACACGACCCAGGGACCCTAACAATAATAGCATAGAAAGAAAGTATTGTATGAATTTGTGCAAACATGGAAACATGACTTTTAGTAAAAAAGTTCTACGCCATGATGCCAGTTGCGGCAGATGGCCGCTTCTTCCTGAACCTGATTCTGCTGGAGGTTTCTTCCTGTTAAAAGGGAGTTTTTCTTTCCCACTTTCTCCAAAGCACTTGCTCATATGGGGTGATATCATTGTTGGGTTTTTCTCTGTATGTATTATTGTATGTAGACCCTACAATAATACATACAAACAGACCGAGAAAATGAGAGCAGAAGATGCAGAACAATTGGTGTGTGTCTGTGTGTATATATATGTGTGTGTCCAAAAACCTAAACACAGTATTTTCATTGAAAAAAGGGAAAAAAAAATCAGAGAAGGGTCTGGCAGCTTCATTGTCATTTTTAAATAAGGTACTTTACTAAGGGACAGTCGCTCCCTTTTACACCGTTCTATCACCATTCTTTTTCTTTTTTTATTTCTTTTTTTGCATTTGAGCTTTCCATGTTACCAGTTTTACAGTACAAGTGTGAAAGCTGTTGTTTTAAGACCAGTCTTCCTGTCCACTGTCAACACAAAGTTTGATCAGCATTATGCAAGCTGTACGTGACAAATAAGGTAGCACACAGCAAATGTAGAAGCTCATCAAAGCAGAAACATTTTGGTGAAGTGAAAATAATGTGGGAACATTACTTTACAAGTGGTACTTTTAGTATAACAGGTAAAGGTTCTGATTTCTTGCATACTATCAAATGCTCACAAATGTGTCACAGGTTACAGCTACATCAGGAATTCTTCAAACTTGTTCATTTCACTGTGTCATTTGATTGTGTTGTAAATTTCATTTTAAATTGATAAAATCTGAAATTTTATCATTACTTTTTAGTTAGTGACCCAAGTAATTATTTATTAATTTATACTTTTTAAAGGTTTTTTTTTCTCCTTGACCCTATGTGTGTTTTCATAAAAATCACTTTGGCAAAATTGCTCCACACAATATACTGATTTATGTTTTGTTCATGATAATTATAAAATCAAAAATATGTGCTAAATTTAATCTAAAGGACATTAATAGAAGAAAAAAAAAGACACCTTGTCACCACCAGGAGTCATTAGAGCTTTTGCTTTAAATATGCTACTTTGCCTGTAGGTGGTTGGTTGCTGCAGCAATAAAATACACAGTTAATGGGAGCCGGGTGGTTGATCTGTGCTTTCAGCTCTGTTTTATTTGTCTAGGTACTGTCGGTGTCCTCTCTAACACCAGTTATACATTTATTTTCCTCTACATGTGAAAAGTGTCAGTTGAACTCATGTTAATATCCACTTTAAGGTCGATACACAAAAGGAAATTTCAGAAATCTTCAAAGGTCATTCTAAGTTGCAATTGGACTAAACTGGGGTAAGACATGAAAAAATGATAACATGTACCACAGGCTGGAACACACTGCTACAATCCCTAAGCTGTTTTTATGCTACATTGTCTTTGGCTCCAATATCATAACAGCTGGAGGACACATAGTGCATACAAGATTCTGAACAGCCTGGGCATTTCTTGTTGTTGGTTAGTAGGCATATGTTGTAGCTTTAGTCACATTTTGTGATCATTCTTAGTTTCTGAGATTACCTACTTTGAACATTTCTCATTATATGACACTGAATCACCGTTTTGGAGCTGTAACCAAAGTTACTTAAACTCTTTAATGTGTTTTTTGTATGCTAATCTTAAAGAAAAAATTAGACTTTAGCATAGTTTTCTCCGGTTGCATCATATGTGTGTATTTTTAATATGAAAATAAAAACTGCTGTAAGTTTTCTACTGTTGCTCTTTGTGTATGTTCCTTTTCTCTCACCCTCCAGCTATTCATGGCATATGGCTGCCCCTCCCCAAGCCTGGTTCCCCTTTAAGTCTCTTCCTATGAAAAAGGTGTTCTTCTTTCCCAATATCATCTTCTTGCTCATAGGTGATGATCTGTTGAAGTGCTTTACTTAATATTGTATAGTATATTTATTGTGTCTTTACAATATAAAGCAGCTTGGATGTTGGTATGATTTTCTGCTACACACATAAATTAAATTAAATGGAAAATTGAAAACAACATTCAGTCATCAAAATGAGGCCTGTGGATTTATAGACACATATACATTTAGAGGAGTATATGAGAAACACACTGCTACATGCTGTGAACAGACACTCATGTAATGAATTACACTTGACTGCAAAAGAATAAAGTGAAAAATAGCAATGGGAGCTGGCTTTGTTTCCATCCGGAGGGACTCCTCCAGCTTTTTTTTTTTTGCCTGGAGTTCAGCCCAGTAAGTGAATAACTAAGCTTCAGATCACAGGCCATTGGCTGACTGCTCATTACTGAACGATGCATTAAATTCTCAGTTGTAAATAATGTGATGACTGCTGTGCAGGTCTCCACAGTTACCTAAATGAACTGGCAGCCATCTTTCTTTTTTTCTCTGCTTCACGTCTCTCTTTACCACCCAGTCTATTCTTTCACAAGGACCATTTATTGTCCCGGCTCAGTTTTGCACATGCTATGTAATTATTCCACTCCAGTTGCTCAGGGGAGAGAAGAGAGAGGGCTCGTTCCTCAAAAGTAAAGCCCCACAACCTTCCTCAAATCCCGCACCCTCCATCTAGCCTCCATCACACAAGGAAACCACAGAATCACTTCCAAGGCTTCACAGAAAATCAGAGTCTTAAACATTCATCATGTTTAGCTCTATTCATACATAGATCTCACAGTTAAAGACCAAAAGAAGGATATCAGTGTACATTTGTTTACTATTTTATAATGGTATTACACAGAATATGCTGCATGCCATTTTTACATAAATATGAATGATTAACCAAATTGTTCCCCACCTTAGCGTGGTCTTTGTAGAGTAGTGGCAACTGTGGACAACTAACGGTTAATATGGTTGGAAATATAACAGAGCGCAAAAAAATCTCCACATACTGAGATTTTGCTTATACTCAACATGTAATTACATACAAGCATTTAGATAAACTGTTTTTAGATGAAAAAAACAAGACAAGTCAACTGAAAAAACAATTAACTGTATATATGGAAACTGTAATAATTAAGCCCAGAACATCAGTGTGTAGTGAAGACCAAAGAGGAAATCTTGAGAAAATGTATGTTTTTTATTGAGAACTATATATTGTTTCAGCACTTTCACAACAGGAAAGAAGATATATCTGTAGCACCACGAAATCAATAACTGAATTGATCACCTAATGAATGCTTTTTAATTAATACATGTCTGCGTTTCACTGGATTTTTTATAAAGAGATCAATTTTGTTGGCCTGGAGGGCCACTTCAGATCCTTTGGTTTGTGACATTTTCCAGAGATTTTATTAACAGACGATTACTAAAAATATGTTATTCTTCTTTTCTTGTTTAAGCCCTAATTACTGTGACAACCACCAAAGAGCTCTTGTTGTAAACTTCAGACTTTTTGTGTTTGTGCCAAGGTTGCTATGAAACCCCGGCATCATTTGGATCCCACTTTTAATTTTTCCTTACGTGTTTTCTCTGGTTTCTCAAATGCAATTACATCCTTGTATTAATTCAATCTCCACCACCAATTGTCTGTTTGTTTGGCCATCTGCCGCCTGTTCAGCCTGCCTGCCTGAATTTCCACTGCAGACATGATAGCAGTAACACACACATACAGTGCAGCACATCTGATGCACCTGGCTGTAAACGCAACATACAAACAGAAGGTGACAAGAGTAAGCATGAAGGACCAAACTAAATCTGCTTGAAGAGGAGGCGTGTTCATTCCGCAAGGAATTACAGCAGAAGCTCACAAGCTGTTGTGGTGATTGCAAAAAAGATCTGATGAGATAAACTGCTTGCTCTCATTCTCATTTCTGTAGTCTCATATGTATTTATTTTTCTTCTCTTTGAATTCTGTTAATCATTATAGAATACTATTGTTATGATAATAACTAATCATAACTAATTAAAAGCATAAATATGAAGATAGATACACATACATAGATATACCCCCAATCTTTGAAATCTTCAAAATATACAGTAATATGGTAAGTACTTGTATGATACTCTAAAGAAGGTAAAATGAAGACTGCCATCTAAATCTGTATATGTGATGTAAAAAAGCCCTTTAGTAGCCCTTTCGTGGCATCAATTCATCCTTTGGTCGGGATGGATGGTTGGCTAAAATAGATCTCAAAATTTACCAAAGATACTATTATTAATTTATTACGAATAAAGAGTGGTAACTTATAACCAAGAATCATTCCCTAACATTAACATAACAAGATGCAAACATAAAAAACAAATGTGTTTAAGGCTATGCTTTACTGGTAAAAATGAGACAGGTGATCTGACATTAGGAGCTTTAAGATGCACATGAGCGTTTGTTGAGTTTTCCAGATACTGAATATATGAACACTCACCAGCTATAGTACAAAACTATATAGGAGGTAGAGCAGGTCATCTACTAATCAGGAGGTTGGTGATTTAATCCCTGGCTACTCCAATCTGCATGCCAAATATCCTTGGGCAATATACTAACCCCAGGTTGCTCTCCTTTGTCATAGTAAAAGGTGCATGTGTGAATGGGTGAATAAGGGCAGATATATAAAGCGCTTTTAGTGCTCAGGTAGAGTAGAAAGTGCTATATAAGAACCAATTAGTATTAAGTAAATCACTCTTAAAACAAACGTCACGTCTGTAGTGCCCTTTCACTGCATGAAGCTGTTCTGCTGCTCGCTGATCATCGCCTCTCCTCTTAGGAAAGCTTCAAAAACTCTCTCCCATGGCCTAATGTTATGGCTGATCAGCTTTATCTCTTTGTAGTTACTTCAGCTCTGCCCATGTTCTTGAATACTGACACCAGTACACTTCATCTCCATTCCTCAGGCATCCTCAAACTCTCCAAGATTGTGTTAAACAATCTGGTTAAAAAGTCCACTGCCCTCTCTTCTAGACAGCTTCATACCTACTATACACTGGTATGTCATCTAGACCAACAACTTTTTCTCTCTTTATCCTCTTATATCTGCTCTCACTTCCTTACAGATCCTCTGCACTTTCTGATTTAATAATGGTCCTCAGTCTGTTCTCCTTCTCTTTCATTTTCTTCATTTATCAGCTCTCCAAAGTACTTCTTTTGCTTTCTCAGCACACTCAATTTATTTTTATATTTTGCAGAATAAGTTACACATGGCTTATTGGAGCGAAAAGTCCAGTGTGGATAATGATAAGTCTTTATTCTTCAGAGACACATGATCACTAGTGCCTTCATCATCCATCATTAGAGAGGCAGATATGAACAGTGGCGCCAGCTTTAATACACAGAGCAGACGCATTTCACACACATGCACTGAGAACACAATAGTGACCTCTTGAAAGCCCTCCTTTGTTTATTTTCCCAAATGTGTGAGCATGTAATGAGAGTGGGCCGAGGATGTGAAACACCAAACATAATGTAATGCATGTTTTTGATTTGCATGGCGGTCTTATCGTGTGTGTGTGTGTGAACACAGTCACAGGTATGTCGATGGGCAACATTCATAAGCTATTGTTTAACTATTCTTTTTCAAAACCAATCACATACTTATAAACAATGCTGACAATATTTTGACATCTACTCACTAAAATGTCCACCTAATATTGATAGTCAAGACTGTCTTTTCTGTATATATTTATCAGTAAAATATATGTCTTTATCAGTTAAGATAATGTATTCCTTTTTATTTTCACAGCCTGTGTTGAAATATATTTTAATATCAGTATTGATACTTTGTGACACACCTTTTATTGGACTTTCTGGATGTAATTTATTTCAACGATGCTATATAGCTGCTGCACTGATTAACTCTGTATAGCTTTGCATTGTGTAACACTGTACAATACCACCAGGTTTAATATCAAGAAGATAATTACCAAGAAACATCAGCATGAATATCAGGCTTCACTAATGTTAGGAATGTTTGAATTGTATGCACATGTTTCTGTTGTGGTTTCTGCGGGTGGTTTCCTGGGCCATGAAACGTAATTTTCCCTCTTAAATATCATTTTAGATAACACAATGATATTTCAGTTTCTTTTTTTATATAGCACTAAATCACAACAACAGTTGCCTCAAGGCACTGTATAAGGTGTTTTATATTGTAAGGTAAAGACTATAGAAAAATAGAGAGGAAACTCTAACAATCAAACAACACCCTTTTCAGCAAAACTCCCTTTTAACAGGAAGAAACTTCAGGCACAACCACGGGCGGCCTTCTGCCATGATCAGTTAAAGGTAATGGGAAGAGAAAAGGAAAAAATGCAAATTGGAATAGAGCTAGAATTTATTAATAACCAATGATTAAAGGCAGAGTGTGTGTATAAATACATTGTGAGTGAAAAAGGTGAGTGAAGAAGAATCACTCCATACAGAGTAACTAAGGTATGAGTCAGGGGCCATTTAGAGGCTAAGCTAATGTATTTATTAAGTAAGTATCTGTGTTTCTAAGATTTTTAAGCAATAAGTACAATAACAATTAAGAAGCAACAAATTTAAGGTCATCCAGGTCCTTAAATCTTTAAGACATTCCTACAGTTTAATCAATTGGTCTGTATCATTTGGCTTAATGGATAGATACAGCTGGGTGTCATCTGCAAAGCAATGAAAATATATACTAAGTATTATAATGATACCGTGTAAGGGACACATGTAGCAGAACTGGTTTGGCACAAAATCCTGTGGAACTTCATAATTGTGTGTGAAGAGAATTCTCAATTTACATGAACAAATTAAAGTCTTCACAAAGATCTGATTCAAACCACCACCATGTTGTACCGTACTTACCTACTGCATGCTCCATTCTCTGTAATTAAAATATGGTCAGCAGTGTTGAAGGTCTAGTAGGACAAGCACAGAGATGAGTCCACCATCAGTGGACATAAGAAGATCATTTGTATTTTTCCACTAAAGCTGTTTCTGTACGTGATGAGCTAATTATGCCTATTCCAGACAGTAAGATGTGTTTTCCCAGCTGATGTTGTTAAAAATAGCACCAGGTCTATGTCTTTAGGGAAGCTGTCTCAATGTGCACAAAACAGGCAAGGAGGTCAGAAAGTCTCATGAAAAGAATAAAGAATCTGATCAGTCTTTTAAAATAAATGATCCTTTGCAGACAAAATACTCTTGGTTTTATTTCAAGCTTTGAAATATTGAAATGAAACTTTCAACATCTGAGACATGCACCAAGTGTATTCACAGAGAAAGTCACGGGTTGTATTATGAATCTCTACCAAATGGTGTTTCCTGAAATGGTGTTTTCTCTTTGTTGTTTTGTTTTATACCTCAATTTCATTGTAAGGAAAAGTTGGGAAATGCCAGAGGACTGGAGATGCTGTCACGGGTTGGCTGTGAGCTGTGAACATCCATCAGCTCATGTTGAGATGATGGATGTTTACAGCTCACAGCTTCTGAGAAGCGATGCTTGACACAGTGTTGCCATGGATGCCTTCTTTGAGGGCTTTGGTTCATGTCCTTTTGCATACATTATTTATTACACTATAATGCTTTTATTTAGAATACATTTATAATTATTATTCAAATGCCTATTTCTATGTATATTTGTCTCTCATAAAAAATCTGATGTGCAAACCTTGTAAAACACAGAATGCAGAATGTACATGGCTCCATCTTCTTTTAATGTTTTAGCCGTAGCTGTTTAATACCAGCGGGTAGTGTAAGGTGTTTACTGGAACAGTATGAGATACCAGCTGTTGAGGCAGCAGGAGGGTTGATGGGACTTTGGCAGGTACTAGATATATGGGGATGAGTGACACTGAACAAGCAGGTGGGGGTCAGGGTTAGGCAGTTAGCATGTTGTTCACAATTCCTGCAGGTATACTTAATCCTGTCAGAACAAACACGAGAAATACATGTGGAGATGGGGCAATGCTGACAACTTAAATTGTGTCTGAAGTGCTGGAAATTTTCTGGTGGGTTGGCCTCGCCAACCTCACCATTATTTCAACCCATGTGTAATTACATAACAAAAAGTAGGACACCAGAACTCAAAAGATATCATACTTGGATAGTTAATACGATTTTCTGACTAGACCTACAAAGTATGCTAAATTTGGTGTCTTTTTGCTTCAGGAGTTGTGCTGGTGGTTCAGTTGGTAATTCAGATTATAAAAATATAATTATCTTTAATTTGAATATTATCATTCACAATAAATGACACCAAAGTGTTCTTTTTTAGTGACTTTTAAGGTCAAAATTTTAATTTTAAAAGAAAAAAACAATCCAACACATCAATTAAATAACTCCAAATTTAGATATTCCAGTTGCATTATGTTGCACAACCCTGTCTTAAATTGAATATTATATGTTTTACATGTTATTATATGATATTTTATTATTTTTCCTTGATGTGGACTACAAATTTCCTTTCTTTCATTTACATTTATTACCAGGGCACTTTCTCCCCTGTTAACACCTAAAGGTACATAATAATTCGAAGACACCTGACATCATTGATCTAATGCTTTGACTTGCATAATTTGCAAAGAGCCCCAGAGATCTGGCCATCCAGCTTATTCTTGCTATAAGTAGCCACTCTGTGTTTGTCATCAGCTTGTGTGGTCGCAGTGTCTCTTTCACGTTTAATGTGTCCCTGGAGATGTTTTAGGCTTCATACATTTCCATTCCTTTACTTTGCCAGCCTGGATACTGCAGACAGGCTATTGTTTCTGCTGTTGTGATGCGTGTGTGAGTGTGTGTGTGTGTGTGTGTGTGTGTGTGTGTGTGTGTGTGTGTGTGTGTGTGTGTGTGTGT
>VUQR01030637.1:27018-38060 GCA_015108515.1 Hemichromis elongatus
GTGTGAAAGATTGGGGGTGGCTGGTGAGACTGTGGCTGTTGTGGTTGAAAAATGTATCCTCCTCAGGGCTCAGTTTTTGTTTGTTTAGTCATAGTGACATTGTGTGGTACTGGAAATGATCTGTAGAATATACACAGCTTAGAAAGTGATTATTAAAAATGCGGAAAACTGAAACCAGGACTTCATTCAGGCCGATCAAGCAGACGACCAGGTTAGATTCTGGTTGTCTTCCTACCTGCCTAAAGTTGAAATTAACAGAAGTAAACACTGTGTACACCCACACCATCTCCCTCACCTGCTCTGGACAGTGGCTGAATCATTAAGTCGTCATCCTTTACAGGGTACCAGCCACTGGGAGAACATACAACCATCATTCCTTGTATAAAATTAGTTATCTACACTGAAAGAAAGCTGAGCAATTTGCAGCTCTGCTGCTTTTTGTTATCTAATACAGAATAAAAGACTTCAGTCTAAAAACCTTTATCTCTCAGACATGGGTAATGTCAGATAACATTATTGAAAGTTACTGTATTATTGGAAGCAACATTTGTCTTTAAGAACACAAAATGTCATGCTGTTGAATCAACTTGTGATCAAGGTTGTTTTCAGGTAAATTAGCGAATCAAATCAGTACTCTGTCTATCTCCTTTAGAAAATAAACAATGAAGAATCAATACATACATCTGCATGCAGACTGTAGCAGCCAGGGATCGGGCCACCAACCTTCCAATTAGTGAGTGACCTTCTCCACCACCTGAGCTGCAGCACATTGGCGTTCTCCCAAAGTGGGAGCAGGTTAGGAACATGGCTACCTGGGAGACATCACATTCCTGTTGTAGGCCATTGAGAACAGAAAATCAGTCCAAAAAACTGAGAGGCAGCTGAAGCTGTCCACGGCACCTTTGCTCTGGTTCTGTATGAGAAGGCTGACATCCCTGCCTCGGTGGAAAAGGATTTTTGCCGTGAGTCAAGCGCATTATCTACTGGACTACTGTGCTATCTGAAGGACATGCATTGGTTCCCTGATCCTGCACTTTTTTTAAACCAACGAGTTATGGTTGAGTTTAGGCAGTGAAAGTGATTGTAAAGAAGAATCAGTAAGCAAATAAAGTAGAAAATAAGTTTTGAATGATACAGTCAAAATGCAGTCTACTGAGTCGTATGTCACCGCCACCCTTCTAGCGTTCTCATGTGGGTTTTGAAGTTCTCTGAAATGGGAATGTTTTCTCTTGGTGGTTAATTTTGCGCTCAGGGTGCATGCACAAACAACACCTTGAGCATAACATGATGAAATAGTCTTATATTACAATCTGAGATGAGAAAACGCTGGAACTTTAAACCTTAAGTTTAGAGATGCCTTTGTGGTAAGAACAGTATAAGAGTCAGAGTTTTATTGAAAAAGTTGAAAATAAGAGTGAATTTATTTATGCCATCTGACGGCTCCCTTTAAGTGTCACTGTCTATCACCAGATCCAGACTTAGATATTTTTCCTCTTGAATAGGTGGAGACCGAAGCAGAGCAGCAAAAGAGCTACCAGCCAAATTGTAACATTAACACTCATAATGTTACAATTTTACACATCACTTAGTGTCCTCCTTTAGTCTTTGACAGGAATCAATGAACAATGATTAGGCGGAAGTTTAAGTGCAGACGGCAGTCGTTTTTGGCTCATTCATTAATTGTTTTGAACAGGCTTAGTGAAATGGTAAATGGTCTGTATTTATATAGCGCTTTACTAGTCCCTAAGGACCCCAAAGCGCTTTACATTTACAGTCATCCACCCATTCACTCACTGGTGATGGCAAGCTACATTGTAGCCACAGCTGCCCTGGGGCGCACTGACAGAGGCGAGGCTGCCTGACACTGGCGCCACCGGTCCCTCTGACCACCACCAGTAGGTGATGGGTGAAGTGTCTTGCCCAAGGACACAACGACCGAGACTGTCGGAGGCGGGGCTTGAACCGGCAACCTTCCGATTACAAGACGAACTGCCAACTCCTTGAGCCACGATCGCCCCCGATCGCCCCCGATCGCCCCTATAGCATGATTGTTATTTTTAATCCTTTCAAGCATAGCTGTCACTACAGTGGACAGCTATTCAAAAGCTGTTTTCTTGTATTTGTGTCAGTGTTAATGGTATACTTGCACATAAATCACTACATTGGAAACTGATGTGTCACTCCATACCCTGCCACCCACTGGTCAGCTAGTTGTCCACTTAAGTGGACATGTAAAAAAACTCTTTGAAAAGTACATGGTTAAAAAAATTAAGTTCAAAATCTTTTTTCATGCCTAAAGATAAATAAAAAATACTTGTGAAAAAAAAATCCAGATTGAGGTTGTCATAATTCATGCATGACAGGGTTAAACGAGGTGAAGCTAAGCAGGAAATGAGGCTCTGTTGGTTGCCATGGCGATTAGTTATCCATAGGTGCTACAGAAGACACTGTGTTCAGAGTGTCTGTCCAAGAAAGTGACAAACATAATATTTTTACTCTATAGTTTTAATCTAGTTTTGTATATAAAGCTGAACATAGAGCATCTAAATGTATGTTTATTAAAACTAAAGTTTTTATATTTAAAATTTAAGCTAAAAGAAAATCTTCATGACAGTCCTATTGAACAATAGCAATGCTGTCACCAACATGTCATGAGAGCTAAGACCGTTCAGCCGTTCATGCTAAATAGCACTTAGTGGCTCTGTCTCTGTTAGACCAGTGACAGACTGGTGACCTGTACATGACCTACCCCACCTCTTGTTTATGCAGCTGGGATAGGCTCGAGTGTCTTGAACTGGATGAGCAGGCGAAAATGGATGTATGGGTATATCTACCTATAGCAGTAGGATTGTCTAGGCACTTATTATGTACATTTTAGTAATGCCTAATTCACCACATAGTAACAGTTTATACTGGCCGTTAGAACCCATTCCTGCATAATGATCAAATAAAAAATAAATAAATAAAGATATTGTAGACAACAGTCACAGTTTTAATCAATAAGTCTTAATATACAAAGGAATATCATCTTCTTTTGTTTTGATCCACAGCTGAATTCTAACCTAGAAAATAACTTTAGGCTCATTCAGTCATTTCTTCCTGATTGATTCATGAGCTTTTAAAAATGAGAAAACGGCAGGGGAACAGAGTGACACGTTCAAATCTGACGTTAGGAATGCAATAAGTTCGCCAACAGCCATGGTGGACTTGACTCTATAATCGTATATTAAGTGCATTAACTGTCATATCACAAAAAAAAAAATCCTGCATCTATTTCAAAATAAAAGCCCA
This sequence comes from Hemichromis elongatus, assembly GCA_015108515.1. Classification (NCBI taxonomy): domain Eukaryota; kingdom Metazoa; phylum Chordata; class Actinopteri; order Cichliformes; family Cichlidae; genus Hemichromis; species Hemichromis elongatus. Next base: position 30,310 of record VUQR01030637.1, read on the forward strand.
TGAGCATTTCAGTGGACATAAACTATAGATGTTTTAAAATTGAGTTTTTAACAAGACATCTGGAAAATCTTTTGGAAATTATGTACTATTTATATAGAACAGGACAGTAGAACAATGTTTAAAGCTTGACCTGATTAAATTGGTACCGGTGTTATTAAGGGCTTCCAGTGTTTGGAAAATTATACAGCCTTTTCAAAGTATACATTCATAAATCATAAAACATTGACTGCACGATATGCAAGTATGATTCTAACAGGGTATCTTTACAGTGGTGGTCTGCTGGCACCAAACCTTTCACTTTTTTTCTAGACTTGTTTGGTATTAGTGTAGCATTACGATGGAGTATCCATCTGTGATGTTCAGATGTGGTCGTATTAACAGCCAATGCATTTTTTACATTGAGAAATAGGGATGGTGGTTTGCTCTAGGTGTAATTTTTCAAAATGTATCCATATTGTATATATGACACCATGCACAACTGATATACTTGGGGGAACTCCCCATGGTCTTACCTTTATAGTTCTGTCATTGCTTTTGTTTCCATCTGTCTCACTAACTCCTCACCTTGGTTGCCAAGCTGCATCCATCCATACTAGCACAATATAGACGTGGATATCTGCTAATTAATACTAAGTAACAGACTAATAAAGTATTACAATTTACCTAACCAACCTGGGGTCCAGAATTTGAAGTCTGTTCCACACAACAAGCAATTTTATCCATCCATGTTAACTGGTTGTTCAACTTAAGGATGGAGGCTTGGAGCCTATCCAAGCTGACGTATGATCAAAGTCAGCATACACCCTGGGCAGGTTGTGAGGGAAAGGCAATTTAGAATAACTTCTTAAATCAAAAAGCTATGCAAGTGAGCCAACAAATATTTTTTTTAAATTTTGCTTTTAAGAAGCCAGATTTTTTTGTAATTTTTTAAAGAGGTCTTGAGCAATGGGTCTCCAGGCTTTGATAAGATATATCCAAGTTTCATTCGATACTGCTGCTGTTGCATTCATTTTCAGTGCGTTCCTTGTACTAAACATTTTCATTACAATGAATTTTTTGTTTCTTAAGCCACTTAAAACTGGGAATCATTCATAATGTCAGTTAATTTTTGTGAATCATTAAAGTTTTTAAAAAAATCACCCAACTCAAGGGAAGAGTTGTGTTGTGTCTTCACATAGATAATCAAGCAAAAAAACAAAACAAATATGAATATTTAGGCATATTATTGCTAGAAGCCTAACACAAAAACACATTAATTCTTTCCATTTCATTGGTTTAATTTATGAAAAATACCCCCCCCCCCCAAAAAAAACCCCCAAACAAACAAAAAACCCAATACAGTTTGACAAGAATAAAGCAATATTTTGTCCCAACAATGTAATCATGTAACCTTCCACTTTTTATTAAAAATATTCTTAAACCTAAACTGATAGCACAAACGATTTCCTTTTCTTCTGTTCCGCTTCTTTTTTCTAAACTTGTCGCTGCTCCTTTCCCATCCGTCTCCAGCCTCTGTTTATATAGCAAATCGTTTTTCTTCTGGGCCCCTGGAACCATGCATGACCCAAACACATGCACGGAGAGTCAAATATTTCAGGACAGTAAACAACAAACAAACAACAAAAGGAGCTAAAAGTGTTTCAGTGCCTCACCCCCTCATTTCCTGATCAATGGAGGACATTGAGCTTGGTTCAGAGAAACAACCCATGTTCATTGACCTCCTCTGACCCAGAATAAACACGCTCAAACATTCTGACAACAGCAGGGAGGAGTGGTTGAAACAAAGAAGCTGGACCGTGGGCAAAACAATGATCCCAACTAGGCAGCAGGATATTTGTCACTGCACTGGGTCTGGTGATCCAAAGTTTGTGTTTGTGGTTAATTGTGGCTTTCTGTTGTGTATAATATTGACAATTCCTGGTTTCTAGGTTTCTGTTCTCCGTGTGTTATTGGCTTAGTGTTAGTTTTCTGTCTTTCCTGTGTCCCACGTCTTGTGAGTTTTAGCTCTGTGCTTCATGTTCCTGCTGTTCCAGAGTCTGTTATGTTTCTCTGTGTTATGCTTCCTGTTTTACTTTGACAGTCTCTGACCTTTGTCACCTTTGTGGGTTAGGGTTAGGGCTTTCTGCTTTCTTTGTCTTGTTATGTCTGATTTGTCCCAGCTGTGTTCCCACCTGTTCCCCATTGTCATTGTCTTGCCTGTGCATTTAAGCCCTGTGTTTCCCTTTGCCTTTTGTCGTGTTGTACCCTCTCCGTGCTGTGTTTTTTCCTTTGTGGTCCTGATGAAATTCTAGTTCTCAGTCCCTGGTTTGTGTATCTTATTTTCTAGTCTCCAGTTTTGTCTCTAGTTTTTAATTTTGAGGTTTTGGTTTAAAAAGAAAGTTTACTTTCTATGGTAAGTCTTCCCGGCAATAAAAGCAGCTGCTTTAAGATCTCGGGTCCTGCATTTGGGTCCTGCCTGCCAGACCTTAAACCTTGACAGTTTTCTTTCCCTTTAGCCTTTCTTTACAAGTGTTACCTTTTACCTGTTACCTTTTTATCTCACCTAATGTGGAGAATCATCTGGATGAGGAGGAGGAAAGGAAAAGGGCAAATACAGCAGAATGCAAAAAGTCTGCAGAATAAAAATCATATTATTACAATAGAAATATTTATTGTTTTATTACTTTTAATATGCCTTGATTGCAAAACTAACATCAAAACAAAAATCATACAAGCAACTCGTTGAATTTTGTGAGGCTATCCATTAGTAACAGTTTAAGTCAAAGCTTTTTGGATAGTCAGAGTAAGTCATGGTTTGGAAGTCATTTATTGAATAAATAAATCTGAAACTGCACTGAAATACCGCTGAATATGGGAACATTTCCACTCTTAAATATTTGAGCTGGCAGAAAAGCACAGGAAGGTCTGTAATCTGCTCTGCTATGTTGTGATGAATAACTCTCTCTCTCTCTGTGCATATGTGTGTTGGGTTTGTGTTTGTAATTCACTGATCCATCTGTTTTAGTGTGCAAACAAGTGAGAGTAGCAGTTACAGAATCATGAGGCTCTTCATCTGGCTTGCTGACACCCTCTCTTTCTCTCACCTGGCTCTATCTGCATGCACCCACCTTCATTCTGTGTACACATTTGTCACCATACCACATTATACAAACGTGACACAGATAAGTGAGGTGGTGTAGTGCTGTTTCAGGGATGCTACAAAATAAAGAGAGACATTACAAAGACAGATAACTGTCCCAAAAAACTGAGACAAACCAGGATCCAGCAGTAGAAGCTACTTGAGGGCAAAGCTGCTCCACCAGAAAAGCACTTATTGGCCTACCTATTTCTTATTATAGGTTATTTCTGTGTTGTGTATTTTTGACATTATTTTTGTCTTTTGGGGTGAATAATAAAACCTACATTTTATAAATTAGACCGTTGCCTGTATGTGCTTGACTGCCTGGTCCCTGTTACAGCCACATTATTGGAATTAGCCTTAAAATAAACCTTCGTAAAAACTTAATATATAATCACCAGACATGGGGAATTTACAAGCAAGTTGTACTGGGTGCTTATTTTTCATCTTGTTATGCAGATTAATGTAGCTATTACACCTGTTTGTACTCTGACTGATTCTACCTAAATTACTCTCAACCCCACTTCTGGAAGCGAACACTTTGTACCAAGTATCTCAGGAAACATTGTGATACTGAATTACTGTTTGGTGAAAGCCCAGTGTCTACATGTAGTCTTGGCTAAAAAAATGAGTTTTAAATTGGACGATTACTATTGTTTGATCACCAGTCTATGAGACCACCTTTATTGCTACAGTCACAGTGGGAAAAACAGTTCTAAGAGAGCAAAGCCCAACAAAAGCATTGCAACTGTTTGCAGTGACCTTGTGATCTTGCTGTCTTTCAAGTGGTTGCTTTGAAGTTTGGCACCAGGTCTGCAACCAATTGCAGTCACTATCCACCTCACAGATTTCAAACTGAAGTCTGCAAGTTGACAATAAACACTGCTGACAAAGTTGCTGCAGGACAGTTTTGTGATGTTGGAGGATCAAAGAGGGAGAGCTATGAGCACTGAACTGTATGTGTCAGGTATTCCTGACAGGAAATCCTGACATCTGTTATTTTGAAACTGCAGCAAAACAGATTAATTTGAATGTGACTCTAACAATAATACATACAGATTTTGCTTTAGGTAAAAGTCAACAATACACAACAACAAGAACACCAAAAAAACAAAATAAAAACCCCCAAAAGAAAGAGAATTGTGGTGAAAGTTTAATATCAATATAGGTTAGGTTGAAAATCCTAGATGTTTAACATTTTTATTAAGCCCGTGAATGTTGATCATGCAATGACTATCTGACAACATTAAGACCACTTTTTGGCATTCAAATTTGTGTTGAATCTTAAGCACATAAATTAATTAAAAAACTTCAGGATAGGCTGTTGTTGCTAAAATGGTTGAGCAGGAAACCCCTGTTTACTCTTGACTCTGCCATCTAATAAAAATGTCTTAAAAAATAAACTGTAAGATAGAAAAACAGACAACTTCATCTATCCTCCTGATCTGAACTTAAGCTGACCCAGGTCAACTGTCATGTTTTTTTGTAAATAGCTTTAGGCTATAAGTCTTTCCCCCCATTTTTACAAACAAGCAATATCTTAATTTAATCACTGAAAATATGTGATTATATAATATGGATTTTATGCGATCTACCAGATTTAAGTGGATTTTTGTCTTGAATCTGACAGCTTGAGTCGATGACAGCACCTTGGTACTGTGACTTCGCTGAAAGTCATCTAATTACATGCAAGTGATTTAAATGTATATTGCTTTTGCTCTGTCATTTAGACTCACAGTCTACCCTGTTCCAATCTTGCCCCCCCAACCGCCCCCCCCCTCCTCCAGTGAGCTACATGGTTTGCAGGCGTGTGTGTGACCTGAATTTCAACATCAGCGTCTGTCTTCGAACAACACTCCTGAGATGTTGCTGCCTAAATTTCTTGTTTTCTCTCCCCTTGACTCCTCCTCTGTGATCGAACAAAGCAATAACATCAGTCAAAAGATTGCGCACGATATACTTGCTGTAAAAACAGAGTTAATTCTGTCCTTGCAAATGTGGCAGACACACGCTTCCTTAAGATTATGTAATGCACTGTGTGGCTCACATATTACATATCAAACTCATCAGTAGATTTTCACTGCAGACTGAGTCCTCCTCCTGCTGCTGCTGTCATGGGAACAAAAGCTTAGTCTGAATTGTTTTTGCTTTCCAGGCTTATGAAACCTTGAATGCTTGCTGTTAATTTATCTCTGCTCTTACCTGGTGCTATCATAGTCATTCCACTTTAAGAGATATATAAAGCAAATGTGCCAATATGTTATTATTGCCCCTGGGTAGTATATAACAGGATATAGTTTCAAATTAGGATAGAAGAAAATCTCATTTTAGTTCCCTTGATATACATAACCACAGATTAGTTCAGAATTTAGTAAATGTAATCCTTAGTTTTAACAGATGACCTTTAGCAATGGAAATCATATTTTCAAATCCTGGCTGAATAGGTTGGAAACTTGTGACTTGTGTCTTTTATTTGCTGACAAACTATAACATGGAGAGAATACATAGTGATGACGGACAGCAAGGGACCACAGTCGAAAGTTTAGTTCAGTTTAGTTAGATTCCACATTGGTATTTTGAGGCTGTTATGGATGCAGTTAAGAGTAAAATATATGATTATTTTAAAATTACAGTGGTGTATTTAACACGTTCTCACTCCGAAAGCGTAACATTTTATGATAGGTGACAAATCGTCGGTATATATATTACGCTTCTAGGCAACCAACAAGTCCTATATTACGAGGTCGGAAAATGAGGAAACATGAGAACTGTTTGGAATGAATCTACACATGCATGTACATTTATTTAAATTGATTTGGAAAACACTATCTAATGTTATTAAAGTGCTGGTTAGGATTAGGGATAATTTTATGGCTGAGGTTAAGAATAAAGTTAAGGTTAGTGCTGGAATACATGGCTGGAACGTGTATTACCCCGGAAGCGTCATTCTACTGGATTTAATCCATAACACGGCGCGTAGCATAAGAACCAAAGCATCACCTTTCGCATTCCCAGGAACGCCTCGGGACTTAACAAATCATCACTATATTATGCCTCGGAAACCAATTGGTTAAAATCAGACCACATAGTTGACCGAGGGATTCTATGTACTTGTGTTTAAAAAAAAAAAAAAACTTGCATGGAAATTAAGATGGAAAGCAGTAAGGAGGTAAGTATCTGGGTATTTGCCTCATTTATAAATTTCAAAATGTATATTTGGAGCAATAAAAAAATGTGAACATTTCTTAAAGAAAAGTGTAACATAGCTGCAGGTAGTGTACATTTTCCTATTTCATCTTTTTCATATGGAGTGCACCACATCATTATTCACTTCTGGTTGTTCTATACTTTTCAGTTCTACTGTATTGAGATCTTTGTTTAAGAACCAGAGTGCTCTGCTGACAGGAGCATGCACACAGGTCTTAATTCTTGCCTTAATGTATCTACAGTGGCAAGTATACTTACATTGGTCAAGTGAAAGATCAAATAATAAAATGTTCAGCTGACTTTATGAATAGATTCCCAAGTATATTCTTCACATCTAACTGCTTTCACTAAATTTGCTCGTTTCTCTCTCTCTCTGTATATCTCTGGTGTAACACAGAAATTGGTTCAAATTTTCCATTTTATGACCCCGCCGCAGATGTTTTAATGGGTTGTATTTTTTTTAAACAGTAAGTGTTGTTTGGATACCCAATAAATTACCTGGAAATGTCTCAAGGTTTTTGGAGACCATTTGACTTCAGCATATCCTGAACTTTGACAGAGTTAAGCTATCTACCGAGCCAGATGGTTCTGCCCTCTCTTGGAAGAGACTATGATGCCAAGATGAACAATAAAAGTATTACACCTTTTGTGAACTTTTGTGAATCCAGCACCAGACAATTGGCCCTCCTTCACCTCCTTGATAGGTCTAAATTGACTGACTTCCCACAGTTCTGAGTAAAAGACTTCCTGCCTCCTCGGTCCTCTGCTTCCTGAAAGTTGTTTTAAAAAGAGTTTTGAAAGATTCAACATTTCGGAAGTGTTGCTAAATTAAAGCTGAGAGCTATTTATTGATGATACAATTTGATTATTACCAACGGAGTATTGTGAAAAAATGGGTCAGATTATTATACTGTCATATGTTATATTATACCTCCAGTTAAAGAATTGTTATATCATGATACTGCTGTAGGCCACATTATACCTGTGCTTAAAGATTGTGTAGTCATTATGAAGTTTTAGGTTGCATTATACTCCTAAGTTAGTAGAAAGTGAATATCATTAGATTTATTAGATTGGTTTGTGCTACATTATACTGCTGATTCATTAGGAATGAGTTACACTTTTTATGACATTTCATACTGCTGATCTATGCTGATTTATATAGAGAATACTGTTTGCAGAATCATGGCCTTACTGATTGTAAAAGGAACAGAGTGACCTGCACAAGAGCTGCTCCCCTATCTTTTCTAAGAAACAGAGAAACCAGGAGACAGACAGGGAGCCGAGGTCATAACTTAGGCTCGCGGAAAGTTAGAAAGAATGTGAAGGTTTAGGCTTTCATGACTAGGTGGGAGCCACTAGAGGCTATAAAAGCTTGAGGAACACACTACCATTTTGAGACTTGCTGTGACCCTCTTCAGCATCT
>VUQR01030638.1:1838-28238 GCA_015108515.1 Hemichromis elongatus
AACCGCCCCAAGCATTTTTTTTTTTTTTTAGTTTCTTACAAAGACTTCCTCTCTCTTCCTCTCGGCCCTTGTTTTGCTGTCATGATTTCACAGTCTTCACTGTGTGTTTACGTACCAACTGTAAAACACACACACATACTCATATACACACAGAGGCATGGTGTTTTGTGTGTTTACTCCCTGCCCTTCTCTCAGAGGGAGAAGTGCAGACTAGGAGTTTGTGTGTGTGTGTATGTGTGTGTGTGTGTGTGTGTGTGTGTGTGTATATGTGTGTGTGTGTGTGTGCGTGTGTGTAGTCAGTGGGTGGGCGATAGACAGATGAAAAAGAGAGGTGACAAAAAGAGGGAGAGAAAGAAAGAGACGTGTCAGGGAAAAGAAAGCATCACGGAGTGTGAAGATGGCAAGAACAATGATGCGGTCGGTTTGTGGCTATGTTTAACTGTGTGTGTGTTTGAGAGTCCGTTTTTTCTTCCCAAGTAGGCATAGCAGTAAATACTGTTCTGCCCCTTTTGCCTGACAGTCTCTCTCCTTCTCTCGCCCTCTCTTTTCTCCTTCTGTTTGACCACTTGTCTGACATTCTTGTAAATTCTTTGTCAGCTATAATTACAGCAATCCTGAATTAACAATGCAGTCTTTTATTAGAGCTACAATGGATTGAATGTCATTCACAGGATGCTGTGTAAAAACAAATAAAATAAAATATGTTATATAATATTTACATTTAAATGAATATATCAAAGACGTTATTTGAAGCATCATATAAACAATGAGATATGTATTTATATCAAAAGTCAATGTTTTGATATGAAACTGAAAATAGTCAGTTAAAATAATTTTCATCGCTGTTAATTCACCGTCAAATAATTATATTCAACATCATAGTTAAAAATGTTTAATGTGAGCAGCCTTTTGTTTCAAACGGCCTGATCCTTCCAAATGATTTAAGGTGCAAATATAATGTACAGTATAAACTTGTAAATCCTTTCTTTAATTCAGCTTTTGTCGTTTCATTTAGATTCAGCACTTGATTACAGTTATTATGAGTATTTGGGGTTTTTTTGGGGGGGGGGGGTTGCAATACTTCATCATTCAGAAATGAAACTACGATCGCCTGCTTTGAACAGAGATCTCTCATCTCTATTCAAATTTTTCATTGCAAGCAGTTTGCCATCTTTCTCGTATTGATTGAGACACCAGTTCTTGCTTGCAGAGTTTGAGATTTTACCCCATGCAGTGCCCATGCTGTTTCTGCCTACCCGTTGCCTCATTTTGTTTTGGGTCATCAATGAAAGGAAACCTATTTTGGTCATTTCTAGCTTCATATTTTGATTCCTGGGCTCCATTAGAATAGCTTTGCATGATGCACCCATTCAAACCCTTCACAGTCTGAACCTAGCCTTTTTCTGACTGGCTGCCCCTCATAAACAGAACATGTTTATGTTTATGGCATGTGTGCTCACAACAAGTGCCATGTACCTGAAATGATCATGTTAGACATATCCACTTTTGCTGACATCAAGTGGAAACAAATGTCAAATGTATCATAAAGACCACCCTTAATCCTGAGCCTTTGGTTCAGTTATACGTGTACATAGAATGAGCTTATTATTAGAATCTTAAGTCAAAAGTAGACACTATGACACAACTTGTGACTTATGACGCCCACGCACACGTAGTTTTGTGAATAAATGAATTCTCTAACAAATACTGACAAATATGCTATGTGAGATTTATGCTGCCACTTTGGACGAATGACATTTCAGAGTGTATTAGCCAACACTTGGATACTGTGTTTTAGAGATCAAGCGAGGAGTGTGAGGAACAGGATGTGTCAGTAACGAGCAAATAGGACAGTGAGACTAAGCCACTCTTCAAACAGTTTCAAGAGATAGAGACAAGAAGCAGCTCTCACGGTGGTGAGTCCATCTTTCACTGGAAGGAGCAACAGTCAGACACCAGATATCTGTCTGTGCAAATATAGTGAATCATCGGAGTTTGCGCTTATGTGTTTCTGACTGCTGGAGTGATTTAGGTCATGATTTATGATGGCTGTATCATTACATGAAATCTTGCTTTCATGCATTTTCAATGCAAGTGTATCCAACCAGGTCTTTATTTTCAGGGTCCAGAAGTGACTGGGTTCACTGTTGTCACAATCCAATTGAAAATGTATTAAAGCGCCTCGGGTGTCTCGCACACCACTCTGCTAAACAGAGATACGCTGCACATCTCCCTGGGTAGACTGGATGCTAGGCTGTGTGTGTGGGGGGGTCTGTTTGTGTGATTATGTGTGTGTGTTTGCACATCCTTATGTCTTTGTTTAAAGAGTCTGTGTGTGTGCATGTATGTGTGTGTGTCTGTCTGCGTCTCCAGAGTTTTAAGTGCCTGTAAACCATCCTCCGTCTCAGTGGAATTGTAATGGGCTGTCAGTGGCTCAGCATCCCACGAGGTTTATGTGTGTGTTATTATTATTTTCCTTCTGTGTATGAGAGTGACAGAGAAAGAGGAAGCCAAAGAGGGAGAGGGGTCTCTGTAGAGAAGTACACTGGCCACCCTGCAGAATGATCCTAATTGACAGTGATGGCCATTTCCTCGGGGACACAGAGCGAGAGACTCGGTATGTGTGTGTGATTGAGTGTACTGTGGGCTGATTTGTATGTGTTTGCACTTTGCACTGTCTCCGTTGTTTAAAGTGTTTACTGTATACAGGTTATGTGATGTTGTGATATGTTTAATGGCAGTTTAGTATTCTTAATTACTTAATATCAATCATTATCTTTTGAGTGCCATTAAAAACAGGAGGCAAATAGGAATCATCGTATGCTCTTAGACACCAATAGTATTTTCTGATAAGGATAATTCCAAAGTTTTTATTCTTCGTATATATTTGTTTTATGGTTTTCATTTTTAGTCTTTCGTAATTTAGTTCTTTTATTCCCTCTTTAAAGCTGAAGTTCACTCACCCACACACACTTATGTTTGTACTTAATCGCTTATGAGGACTATTAAATGACTGCAGGAATTTAAAAGTGATGGATGGATCGATGGGTTTGCTTGCCTTTTTCTATGATTGACAATGAGAAAAACAATCCTGATGTGCATGTACTAGGACTGTCATAGAAACGCACTGCATGGGGTTAAATCAAAGCATCTTTTCCTATTTTCTCCTAATCTCCAGGTTTATTTATAAGCACATGCTTATATAAATGCATTTGATGCATTATAAGACCCAGTGCCAGTGTTCCAGTGGGACTCCATGGTTCAGTTAAACCTAATCCAGAGCTTAAAAGTGAAACAAAACTAGACCCTTAGGCAGACCTTTGAAACAAAACAACATATTCATTTTTTTAACGTCCTAGTTCTTAAACAAGAAGACAAAAGCATGCAGAAAGAAAAGCCAAGCTTCAACCTGCTCTACTCGACTGCAAAACTGCCGGATGAGTTATCTGGAAGCTGAAGAGAAAGTGTGTAAGAGAGTGAGAGAGAGAGCGAGAGAGAGAGAGAGGTTGTGATTGGAGAGAAATGACTGAGAGTAGATTACAAGCCACAGCAGGTGAAAAGCTGTTCACACCACTTCTGTCTTTCATCATTAATTTGGTGGAGGTGAAATCAATGCTACTGTTTGTTTTCACCTGTGTAGTTCACTCTGTTCCTAGACTTTTTCAGAGTATGGCTACCTGTCCTAGGACATAATGATAAAAATGTAGTGTTGTGATGGCTCATTAGGAAGCCTCAGAATGTCCTGGGTTTGAGTGTTCATCAGCTGGCATCAGGCTAAGAATATCAAACACAACTTGGTATAGAAAAAGCACAGAGGAACAAATGATTACCTCTGCATGAGCAAATCTTTTATGTAGCAACAAGGAAAAACACTGGAGAGAACTATTTATTTGCCCCAATGTGGCCCTGCATTGTGTTTCTTACAACAGATTTACATTTGCTAATCTCTTTTAGGATCCTCGTCTTCACTCTCCTTTCTGTCATGCTGAATATCTTCTTCATTGTAGCAACGATGTGCAACATGGTGTGTGGGCTACTTTTACATTTACTGCCAATTTCATTCTGTTTGCTTGTATCCTCATGTCATCGTTCCCTCAAAGCTACAAGAAATGTATTGTTGTTGTTGATGTTTCCTATTCTTTAAAGTCGTGTTTTTAAAAAATCTGTTTTCATATAGCCCCTTCCCTATTCTGTCTTGTTATATAGAGATTGATAGAGATGTGATATAAGATAGTGAATTCCTTGCCACCTGTATGATCTGTAAATGTTCCTCCTATTGCGAAAGCTAATTGGAACTGTCACCCTGTGATTTCAGGCTTAATTTGTGCTTCAGAGCTTGATGTCTGTGCTTAATGTCTGACTCAGAACAGCCACATCAGTCAAGCCACACATTTGTATATCTATTATCGCTGAGGAATGTGCGTATCTTGAAATCCCGAAATGCTGAAGTCACTCTGTAATGTGCAGGCCTGCTTTTCAGCACCATGGACAGCGATGCAGTCTTAAAAAGATGCTGTTTTCTAGTAAAACTCCATAACTGTTTGTGTCACATTAATTCTTAAGTTTTAATAAGCATCTCTCTAATAAAATGTTTCCATGTATGGCTTTTTAAACTCAAACTCTCTTTTATAAAGATTAAAAGCAGAAGGCAGATTTGACTGTGGGGGTAATGCTGTTACACAGTTTCGAGGCAACCACAGAGAATGCCCAGTCTCCTCTGAGTTTAAATATAGAGCAGGGGACAGTCAGAAGCATCTGACCAGCTTCTAACTGCAAGCTAAAGTTGGATATGTAGGAAGGGGCAAAACCATGAAGGGCTTTATAGATAAATGGGAGGATCTTGTATTAATACTCATAGGCCAGTGAATTGTTGTGATGTGCACCTTGCTGTGCCCAAGATAAAAAATTTTCTACTACTGATTGAGTGAAATGCAAGCAAATTTATTGTTGCATAATGTAACACTGATCATATCAGAAGTCATGAGGAGAGGTCAAGCTTGCGAAGTGGTTGTTTTAGGTCGCTTTTATTTTACCTGTAGTTTACTTTGTCAGTGCATGCTGGGACAGTCTACAGCCAGATGAACATAAGAAGGAACTGAGAGAATTTTTTTTTAAAAAAAGATAATTTCAATGATAATTTTATTATTTTGAACTTCCAAGTAAACTTTGGATTTAAAGCTATGTTCCGCCCACAATGTAGGTCATAAGAATAAATCATTTAATAATAAACAGGATATTCTATGTCCCTTTGTGGTTGGACCAACTTATTGTCTTTTTCTGGCACCACTGCCTTCAGCTCAGCACTGGTTTCAAATACTCTGTATTAAAAACATTGGCATTCAAAAGGTGGATCAAAATACATAATAAACGTGGGTTGTGCGTTGTCACTGCTCCTCCACAGCATCATATTATTTTATATATATATATATATATATATATGTATATATATATATATATATATATTAATAAGTTAGTGACATTCAAGTCTCAAGCTAAGTCTCAGGTTCTCGGTTTTCCAGAGAAACATTTGCTACTATAAATATGTAATTCTTAAAATACAAGTCAAAAAGTCAACAGAAATTAAGGAAATTTGATTTAAAAAGTCCATACATCATGGTCAATTTATATGAGATTAACTTCTTCAGTGTTAATGTAATGATACATTTGTTTTGTATGTGCATACCTTAACATTAGCAGATAGCTACATGATCTAAAATTGAAACCACAGATTTGTAAGAAAGAAATTATATTGGAAGGCTTCGACAGACACACGGTGTGACTGACAGGTAATCCTCTGAAGTGCAGTCGAGAACAAGGCACTCAGCCAAAGCAAGCAATGATTCAGAGCATGGAGTAAGCAAACCCATTGAAGAAAAGACAAACAAATGATTAGATAAAAGTGCCTCTAGTTCTAAAATAGAACGTGTCACCAAATAAATGACTTGGCAAGTGATTAAAGATGAGCAACAACTTCTAACCCAGATCAAAATAAACTGTAGTGGATGGTCACGCACAGAATATTGATCATTCTTTAATTATGACTGCAGAAGCTTTTTTGAGAGTAGGTTCAGTTTGGGTCATGACTTATAGAAGTTCGATATGAGAACCTGCACAAATATGCAGTTTAAGCAAGCTGGATTTCATTCTTTGAATAAGCTGTTGGCTTTGTATTTAAATGTATTGCGTTGTTGCAGTCATAAATATGGATGAACTAGTTAGAGACTGTGCCTGTGTACACCAGCTGCTTTGGTATACTTTGCTCTGCGCGCGTGCACGTGTGTGTGTTTGAGTGCACTAGAGGGTGCCAGCTGTGCCAGCAGTTATAGTTTGCACTTGAGCTTTGTTGGATAAAACTGAACCCTGTTGTCCTCACATCCACTTAAATGTACACAAATTCATGTACGCTCCCACAAACAAGCATTTCTTGGCAAAACACACAAACAACACAGACACAGACACTGAGGGTTCCTCCATAATGACAGATACTCATCGCCCACAGCGGAGTGTCGGTCTGACGACTTGCCATTTCACATCACTCTGCAGAGATGAGTGGGACACAAACATAAAATTGCTCCAAACCATGCAGATGGAGAGGCAGATAGACCCACTGACATGGATGTAGATGTTTATAATAAAACAAGTTTCATGATTTGAGTGATGCTGATGCTATGACACAGCACATCTATTCTAGGCAGATACTGTGGGAATGGAGACATAGATCCCTGTAGTCTCTGTGACGATGTCAAAGCTGGAGGCAAAAGCGGGATCATAGCATGCTGAAGATAGGAGTCAGCATCGGAAAAAAAAGGATACTAAATACTGAGGGCGCTTTACCCTGTCAGCACCAGTCACATTGTAAATTCACAGCACGGTCTCTCTGTTTGGCTTAAGGCTGCTAAATAAGCCCCCTTCTTCAGTGCCGGTTAGCCCGGGGTTAAGTGGGTTAAATTCTAAAATAGTCTTAACTCTGCAAGGTGGCTAATCTTGGATCACAGCAGGGTGAGCTAAGCTGAAGTGGACTTGAGTCTCGGTTATCCACTTTCAGATGTGCCAGGTAGACACAATAGTCAAGTGCTTTAATCTCTGTCAGCGGCGAACTGAACCGTTTTGGGGAATTCGGTTTTGTGAGAAAGCTTTAAGATATGCCTCCATCTAACACTCAGTGAGTGATGAGCAATAAAATCAACTCCAAGCCAAAACGGACTAATGAGTGTAAACAAAGCCTGACCTTCTTCAAGCACTGAGACATCTGATACTGTGGGTTAATTGAATACGTAACCTGGTTCTGGAAACATGGTTAATCCATTCCCTGAAATAATTTCACACTTACTGTAAGACTCGTTGTTTCTCATTTCATCTCACGCTTATATATTTAAATTTTATTTTTTATATGTAAACATACAGAACATATATTTATATGTGCTATTTGTTTTTGTTATGAAAAAATAGGTACATAATTGGTTTTTAAAGGGAATGTTCAACAGTCATTTCAAGGTTCTGTATATTTTGTAAGCTAAAGACTCTACAAAGTGGGAGAGCTCCAAGGATCAGACAATCCGCTGTAAGCAGCACTTTGCTTTTTTACAGAAGGAGACCTTATGCAGAACAAAGTTCAGGGAGGACCGGCCATCTGGTGCCAGCAGTCGGGGTGAGAGCAGAGAGGAAAAGGGAGACAAACAACAAAAAGAACAAAAGACAAACTAAGAGGAGAGCAGACAAAAGTAATGACAATACTTAATACGCAACACAAGGGGAGCGACAAGAGCAAAGAGGAGAAGGGCACAGCGCAGTGTTTGAGGTCTCCCAGCAGCTTGAGGCTGGATAAGCATAAGTAAGAGAGGGTTTAGGATCACCTTATCCAGACATAATTATAAGCTTTATCAAAAAGAAAAATTTTAAGTTAAATCTCAAAAGTAGAGATGATGCCTCTATCCACAAATCAAGCTGGGAGCTAGTTACACTGGAGAGGAGTCACATCGCTGATGGTTACTTTTCATTGTGCTTTTGGAAACACTCAGAATCACATACAGTCATAATAATAACTCACTGGTTGTTGTTGGGAAAATGTTTGCCTTAAACTAATTGTACAGAATTATTAAACCAGTCATGTTGTCAGTCTAAGCCTCTTTATCTTTTTAGTTTTAACTTTTATTATCCACTGTGAGCCATCGTTTTACAGAATGAACATGTGAACTTACCGTAGTGCATAAGTGATCTAAGGTCGTGTTTTGTGTTTAGATGCCCCAAAAATACATTTGAAATCTCATTTTTCCTGATACTTTGCTTTTGAAACAGTGCCTGGCTAGTTTGCCAGTGAAACATCTTAAAAGGCTTAAAGAATAGTTATTGGAGTTGCAGGATGCTGTGATCAAATGTGTTTTTGTGCATTTCAACATAATATATACACAGTTATGTTTATAGAAATCTGCACTGCATGCACTTTAGATACTACTGTTCCTTATTGAAGAGGAACATTAATTTAGTGCAGGTGCTTCATATTATATATATACTATTTCTTAAGCAAATGTTTATTGATGTCTGTGAAGGTTTCCAGTCATTCAGGTCATCGTAGTCTAAGGAAACTGAACTTCTTTAAGTTTCTTGAAGACAAGAGGTGAAACATCTTCAAGAAACTTAAAGGAGTCCAGACGCTTTTCTTTCCAAGCCCCTTAGACAGACTTTATTGATGATTGATGATTTGGATGGGATCGTCTGTGGCTCGTTTGAGGTTTACTCATGCTTTAAGGTATTTTAAAGTTCAGTGAGAGTTTGAATAGCATGCAGTAACCTTTCTAAGTGTGCTTACCTTGGCTTACTGGGTTACTGCTCTCCTGGTTTGTTGCTCCCCTCTGACTGAGACAGTCAACGCGGAGCCCTGAGGCATCAGGGTAGATTAGGATGACCTACAAACACTAGAAGTTGCTCCTGAACCACACACAAACATGGCAGATACACACTCAGTAACCTCAAAGTGCTGATTAGCGTCAATGTTGGAGTAATGAGAACAGGGCTTTGTGGAAAAAAATAATTAAAATGTGCTTCTAATTAGTGACAAGGATATGCTTGGAAATCACGGTTAGAGAGGATTATATTCTTATATACCTTCACCCTGAACACAAGAGAGAAAAAGAAAAGGCATAATGAGCTAGAACTACTTGTGATATACTGTGACCTCATAACTCATTAGCTGGATGATGGGCAAAAAAAAGCAGCCCACAAATGTTCTGGATTCCTTAACCCCCTGTGGCAAACCACACTTTTGGTTATTATACTTTTTTCTTTTTGAAAAATTATTTTTTAATAACACCGGACACACAATTGTTGAATAAAATTAAGAGTAGGAGATGGATTGACCTTTGATGAGCACTCATTTCAGGAATCAAATCCACACAACTGATTTTTTTTTTCTTTTTTTAAGACTAATATCATTTTTTTACACATATTTAACTTCAAATAGCTATTACAAAAAAAATCTATGAATATCCAAAGAAGTTTATTTGGTTGATTTTGGTTTTATTTATTTATTAAAACAGTATTTTTTGCTTTGTTGCTTCAGGGCAACATTATGCAGTTAGATCCCTTTTCTTAGGGCAATGATGGTAAACCAGTGGGACTGCTTATTTGAGATTTTTTTTAGTGTCTTCCTGCTCCAAAACACTTTATTAAAATGATCAGGCAGTAGCAGAATTTGATAACCAGCTTAATGTTTTTGAGTCAGAAACGACCCAAAAAAAACTACCCAAAAATGGCAGAAGTGTGATATCCACCTCTGTTTCCTCAGATTAATCAGTGTCACATGATGCATTGAGACACACAGAATCACAGGTGCATGGATGATCATGCACACATACACAAACACACACAGTTTGGATGAAATAGTTACAAAAATTAAAAAATTAAAACATTTAGTAGATTGCTGAATTTCTCCTAAGTCTTCTACATGACTATGACCTCTAAACCCTAACTTTATTGATTAACATACCCCCCCACCCCGAGTCCCAAACACAGAGTAGAATACCCCACCCCACCAAATAAATGAATAATACCAATGGCACAGAGGGCTAAAGATATGCGGATAAAATTTAGGGGAGTTTGTGACACTTTTTTTTCCCCACTTCAACTCTGGACATTGTCTGGAGGATACGGTCTGTGCTTTCATCAAAGTAGCCATTTCTCAAATCTAGCAGATTCTCTCAGATATGTTCTCACAATTATAAAAACAGCCGAAGCAGAACACGGGACGCATGACGCCCACTTGCTTGCTGTGAATTCTCCAGGCAACATGAGGTCAGTCAGACATTACACAGACTACTGAGGAGGTGACAGAGGAAAAAGAAAGTTTGAGTTTAATGTCTAGTGTAACTGATGCGGTCATTCACACACAGCTCGGCTGGATAATGGCCTTATTTGTTTAAGGCTGCAGTGCATGTGGATTGTGTAGATTTCACTCCCACTCGCTCAGATGCTGCTAAGAGACCTTAACAAAGCAGCTGAAATCCTGGCGTCTGGTATGGTCACCTCTTTGTGAGGAGGGAGATGACACTTTGAAGCCTGCAGCAACAAAATTCACCAACAATGTGTTTTTCAACTTCTCAAGTCATTTTGTCATTTGTTTGTTCTTACACGCTTACAGCTGAAATAAGGCAGAATTTTAAAAAAAACAAAAAAAAACCGGATAATTTGAAAGGATTGTCAAACATGTTTCGAATCATTTTGGCACTGACTGACTGGACTGGACCCAAACTGCAAACTGAACCTTGCAAACTAGAGAAACAGCTAAAAATTAAAATGAAGGAAATATTTTTATTTGTTTGTTGCTAGGTGCTAGAAAGATAACATTTGTCACGTGGCCTCGAGATAGGCACAGTAGCACACAGAGGTAAACATGTTTTAACTCTTCTCATGAATATGCAAGATAAAAACAGAACTTTGCATGCTGAACACCACGTTTTCCTCAGTAAAGGGACCGATGAATAAATCCTTTGTTCAGTCGGTACAATGCTACATGTGAAAGAACATTTTCTTGATTTGAATAGTCTTGCCACCTCTTTAAAGCAGCATAATTAATAGAAGTAGAAATTGAACTATATAGAGAGGGTGCTTTACTGATAATGAATACCTCCCACTTTTCCACATTTCAAGTGTTGAAGAAGGTGTGTCTGTTTGTCCACATAGCTCAAGCATCTATATTTCTGCTGCCGAGGTGTGGGTTTGTGACTGAACCATCCCTCCCCCCCACCCTCCATTTATTCAAAAATAGAAAAAGGATAGAAAGAGAAAGGTGAGGGAGAGAAGGCAAATGTAGTGTGTTCCAAGTCAATTTCTCCTTCCTCAGATTGACTTCAAAGCAACACGACTAATCCTCTCACGCTTGCTCGTTAATAATCCGTTTAATAATCCGTTTAGCAGCTTTTCATGCTGTGCTGTTTGTTGGCATTATGGGGCTGTATAAAATGAAGAGAGGAGTCGTGGCGTTTCACTCAAAGGTGCTCTCTCCACCCCCACCCCTACTGCGCTTAATGACACAGTTTTAGTTTTTTTTAACAGCGGCGGTGCACACCACAACATGGGGTCTCAGCTAAGCTATATAAAACTAACTTATACCTACAGTCACTGGGCAGGAAGATTTGACAAGCACTGCATAAATGTTAAAAGCTACACAAGTAGCAAACTTCCCTAGGTAATTGAGATTATCGATTACATAGTTAAGCTATAAGTAGTTAAGCTTAACCACTCAGTTCCATTTCTCTTTTGTCTGACTGAGAACGTTGTAAATTTTGTAAATGTAGCCAAACTTTTACCCCACACTGAAGTTTTGTTCCATCTGACTTAGATGTTACCAGCTGATTTAATAACAATTAACTCCATAATTCTCCCCAGTATGTGCCATCCTCTACCTTCTGGCTCGGTCAGTAAGTCGTTATCCTTCATTTGAAGTTTTTTTTTTTAACAGAGACCAAGACAGAAATGACTAAAAGATCATTGAATGTTTTGACATCTCCCAATAATTTGTAAAAATCAGTTCTGAAAGCTTCATTTTTGCATTTTGAGCCTCTGTCATGAAAAAGTCTTTGGAGTAAAAGTGGAGCCTGTGGGTCGGTGGTGTGCCGTGTTAAATTATCAGTTATTACCAGACTGCATTACATAAAATTTCACAATGGTCTGTTCAAATTACAATGAACCACATAAGCCGTATTTTTTAAATTACTTGAAAAGGTTTTGTTGGACACCTAAACCTTCATTGAGAACACCCACTTGGCGACTTTGATTAGATAAAGCCAAGCAGAAATGTAGAAATAGCAGTGGGAAAAAACACACACACAAAAAAAACGGGTTATATATTTTAATGTGGAAATCTGTAGGGATTGTTTACTTTTAGAGCAGCAAGTGGCCGCTTGAGGAACTGCAGTTTTTGGAACCATCTTGTTTCAGCTCTGGAGAGAGTGTGTGTGAACTAGTACGAGTAGCATCTGCAACGTTGTTGACACTTTGCAACATCAAATAACTTGTTAAACTGAAGGTAAGCATTGTGACAAAATGAAAGTTAAATTGAAAGATGGGTTTCAAACTTGCAGCTCCTTCATCCCTCCAGCCTCCAAATTAGCATTTTGTTGCTTTTCTTGGAACACATCGCTTGTTACTTCCGTTCAGCGGGGTGGAACGATCACAGCTGACTGAAATGACACCTACACTAGTAGGCTGAGGATGCTGCCCACTAGTAATATGTATCAGACTGAGTACAACTCATGGCCTTTCGCTGGGCTCATATAATGTGAAACAAGGTGCCTGATCTCACTATCGCTCCCTCTGTACACACATTGAGTAGCAGAGGTGGTGCAAGACTATGAAGCTGTTTACGTCAACTAATCACAAGGTGCTTATCTGCAAAATAAAAACGTCAGTGTACCACGTTCCGTCAGTTGCTTGTCCCGCGATGACCTCATAGAACTCACAAATAAAACAATAGTCTCAGATTAAGGTTGGGGGTAGGATATGATTTTGATGTAGCGCCTTTATTGAATCTTCATACTTGAAAAAACCTACATTCATTTGCTTTCTGGTCTTTTCTCACTTGAGCTATCTCCAAGTTTTTCTTCCTTTTTCTGCTATTCTTTCCTCTGCTCTCCCTCTCCATTTATTTTTCTCACAGATGGAACTAAGCCAGCCTCAAGGTTTTGGACTGGAGTCCATATTTTCATAGAGTACGCTTTCAACTGCCATTCCCAGTGAGCCCAAACAAGTGGGTTGCCAGATCCATCACGGTTTTATCTCTCATTATCTGTGAGACTCCCGGCCCCCTCCACTAGCCTCCTGCAACTGCTGGAACTGAGTGTAGATGAGAGATGAAACGATTAACTCCCATTTTCTGTAATCAGCAGAGAGAACTTGACAGGAGAACCAGTGCAGAAGAGAGAGAATATGGAAATATGCAGCTCGTCCTCCCAATTTCTGTTCGCTCGCTTTGCCCAAAGACCAAAAAACAAAAAGTCTACAGCCACACATGGCGAACCAGAAAGACAGATGGAAGGGTGGATTATCATGTCTGTGTAACTCGTGGCTATCAGAAGTCTTCTGTTGCCGTTTTAATTGGAATCCGCGTGATCCATGCAGCATCTTGATTTCCGCTCTTAATTTACAGAGAAAAACACAAAATTATCTCGAGACAAGATGAAGTTGCAATGGTGAGTTCATCGATGGATGAGCTGGCAAGAACTTATACTTAATAATAAATGTATATTATTTGTGTTTTTTGCAGTTTGTTATGTGTAATTAATTGTAAACCTTTGGGATTTGAGCTGCTCTTTTAGCTCTCTGTGTAACATTCTAATAATCATTGTTTCTGTGATTGTATTAGTTGAGCAGTTAATTGATTATTCAAGAAAATGATCAATACCTTGTAGATATGATAGTTAACTGTTGGCGTGACACAGACCTATTTGTGGTAAAAAATGAATAATAATAATTGCCCAATTTGTTTTCATTTAAAATTCATTTGCTTCAACAGCTTTCAAATTAATTAGGCTACATGCTTGGAGACTGATACAGATTGTATAGATGTAAATACTCGTATCTTTTGCTGGTGACTCCAGGATATGTAGGGGAAAATAATATATTACCTGTCAAATTTATAAATTATGCTCAGTGAATTATCCTGTGGAAACTTTGAGACTGCCCATTGAAATTGAATTCTGTTCATTATTCTGGGCTCTTCTTTAGAGAGAGGGGGAGAAGTTCAGCCACCCGAGAGGCCCTCAGAGTAGAGCCGGTACTCCTTCACATTGAAAGGAGTCATTTGAATTGGTTTGGGCACCTGCCTAGGATGCTTCCTTGACCCCTTCTGGGTGAGGAGCTCTGTGCGTGTCGCTAGGGCAGACCCAGGACACGCTGCGGAGATCATTTTCATCAGCTGCTCTGGGAACATCTCGACGTTTCCCCCGGACAAGCTTAAGAAAATGAATGATGGCAAGTCTTTATTGACGTCAGAATTCAGACAAATACAAAAGCAAAAAAGGAAGATTTTGTTTTTGCCTCTGCTGTGCATGGATCCAAGGCAGGTCTGTTTAATGAAATGGTTGATTTAGTGACATCTGGGAAGCGGGTTTGTGTTGAGTGATGGCAAGCAGAGGACATGCATTGTCTTTGACTGAAGTTCTGCAGTAGGGCCAGGCTATATTAAAACCTTGTCTGCTGAAATAGCAGCACTTCAGATATAAATTAAGTCGCTTAGGGGCTTGAAAACTCATTTACTGACTTTATGGTGTGTCTTCAAGGCAAATGATAGATTAGGTTGATGACAGCAGTTGATTCTCCCGTTCAGTCACTTAGTAAAGTGTTGGGCCTCCAGTATCAGTGAGAAACCTCTCAACTGGGGGTCAAGGACTTCGGATTGACTTGAAATTAAATATCTGCTTATTTAGATTTTGTTGTCATCAACACATAAAAAGCTAAAACATTTAAAAACAATTAAATAAATAAAGGTTTTAAAGTTTTTTGATATCTGAATTAAAACACTGAAAATGATATGTGAGGCCAAAAAGTATTTTATAGGTTATTATGTTAATCATTAAGGTAATGAGGTACAAAAGAGTATCACACAGAAGCTAAAGCTTCCAGACAGAGGGGAGGAGGAGCCATATTAAAGCACAGGCTCTGCATAGGACCGACACACAGTCAAAGAGACCTCTGTGACATACTTTTGAGGGAGCCTGCAAAGAAATTTGTATACTGCCCTAAAGTAGGTGTAGCTGTTTGTTGTCAGCAGGGGGCAGTGTCAAAAGAAAACAATCCGTTGGCTAATTTTCATGCTTGGGCTCTTGGCGCTCCTTTAGCCGTGCCAATAAAAGGATCAAAGATGAAACCACATATTGTGACATGACATGTTCTCTTTTTGAACCCAGGATTTGGCAAACAAGCTGCAAATTAGACTGTAAAATCATACAGTCATTGGCTAATGACTTCACACACACACACAAGTAAGTCCCCCGTAAAATTGTCCCCGTTTTTTTTTTTTTTTTCCTGTGTTAATTTCAGCTTTTTGTTAATTTCACTTGAAAGTACCAACTGCTCCAGTTACTGCTGTTATAACCAAACTTGTAGTTTACCTCTGAAAATTTCTGGCAAAAGTTTTTATTCTCTTACTCTCATAAAAATATTTTAATTTTTGGAAGAAAAAAAAAGGAAATTAATTTTCAAGAAACCATAAAAACAAAATTGCAAAACTTTGGTTAAGCAAGGGCTGGGGTAAAGGAAAGGAGACTGCTTTAGTTTGAGGCAAGGGTTAAGATTTTCTCTGTCAGTTGACATTTTGCTTTCAGCAAAAATAACTGGGGTAACGTGAGGCTTGAGCTGTGTGTTTGGGACCGATGGCAACTGCATTAGCAAGCTTTCCTTCCAGCACTTGGCTCTGTCTGAACGGCTGCTGCCTAAACTTTTACCAAATAAATGCAGCGACTTTGATATCGGTCTATTTTTTTGTTCTAAATGACGAGGCGAAGGCAAGATGCAAAAGAGACATGAGGCTAAAAGTTGTAATACCTTCTGAATCCCAGTGCACCTTAAAAGGACCTAATAAAGCCAAAGATCACAGACATGACCTCAGCTGAACTGTAAATTGAGCTCTGACGCTTAAAGACACGCTTAAACACATGCACACATCTGCACACATCCAGTGTTTTGGCTTGAACTACTCTGCCCTTAAGTTAATTAAAGGATTTAGTAGGCTAATTAGTAGATTGTTAAATAGGGGACACATGGTCTTCCTATTGTGCTCTGAGGTTTGCGTCACCTGAGGTATCAAGACTAATCCCTTCTAACTGGAGCAATAGAGAGACGGTTGTAAACAATAGCTGGTATCACAGTTGGTAAGACAGTCTTAGATCCAGATGGTAAGTAGAGTAATCTCAGGAAGGGATTGACCAATTATTGGCTTTGGGAGGATAATGCTAAGCTTGTGTACTTAATGGAAAATTCATTGAAACAACCCTTTGAACTCTTTAACTAACTTAATTTGATTTATGGTTTGTTATGAACCTACAGGAAGAACAGCTCTTCACTCATGCAGCAGTAACCTTTCAGGTGTGAAATGTAAAATATGAATGCATTTATTATACAAAAGCTGAACACATGAAGATGACAGGTGAGAAAGTGCGTTACAGCTGGTACGGTTGTCAGTTCTAAAGTTTATCCTTTCGCAGCAAGTTTTATTTATATCACCTTTTAAGTTTACTCTTATTTCCAGATAACGAAACACTGCGATGTTCTGTGATATCTGTTAAATTAGCTAACGAGCAGCCAGGACAACATAAAATGAGACGAAATAGAAGACTCGGTCAGGTTATTCTGCCCCAAAAAGGCTCTGAGCGTAACTTTTCAGACCTCTCTGAGGTAGTGAGACTTCATCCAGCAGAGAGATTTATTTTTTTAAAAAGTCCTCTTTATAGTATGTAACAAATATCTTTACAGCAGCCTCACTGTGAGATATGAACACCAATTATTTTTTCAGTAACCTGAAAAACAATTTGAGCACAGGATGGATAATCTCTATGAGCAGATGTCTACATATGAATTTCCAGAATCTATATGAAGAGGATAAGATTTCAATTATCTGTTTATAGTCCATTTATAATCCACATGCTACTGGTGGATCATGTTTATGCAGGTTGAATGAAGGTTGAACTCTTTGGCAAGAAAAAAGGGATTACAGTTTCCCCCAAAATGCAATTTGACAATTACATTTGTTAGTAGATGAAGAGAAAGTCTTGACCTGGACTTTGATGGCATCGGTCTGCATAAGAAAATAATTATGTCCCTCTTATCCACATGTTTATCACTGTCCATAGGTAACAAAGCCATGAATGTATTATAAGAATCTGTGTATAATATTTGCAATTATATTCATGTTTGTGTTAGATAAATAGATCGATGTGTTTCCGTTTCAGTTCAGTCTTGGTATTATCTTTGCCTTTATAGTTTTCTTTCAGATTTTTGTCACTGAGGAGGAAGTGTGGGTTTATCAGAACGGATGTTTGCTTGGATGCACATGGCTGATAGGACCAGTGAGACTAAACATAACCAGTAAATTTAAAGTCATAAAACTAAAGCGGTAAGTTCAAAGATGAAAAAGTGCCATTTATAGAGTCTGGGGGAAATTTTCACTGGGTTCTAAATTGTGATCAATTGCCAGAACATTAGTGCAGCAAAATATTTTTAATCTATTTTTACTGATGTAAATATGAATATTAGCTGTGATACTGATTCCAATTGACATTGCCCTGCATTAGATAACAGCACTGGTTTTCAAATTAGCTGTTGCACTCCTATGAATGTGTAGTCACTCTAAGTGTTCGTGCAAGCTCGTGTGTGCATTTGTTTGAGCTCCGTATTGGCAGTGTGAAGATTTTCAATTATGAGTAGCTTTGCTGGAAGAATAAACAGCGAAACTATTGGCTAACCATTTGTATCATTTGCAATTAGTGTAAGAACTAAAGCGTGATTTTCCTCACTGTCTCCGTCTCTCATCCCTGGCTTTAATTGGCGTTTTTGTGCAAAAATTTGAAAAAGTCACTAAGATGGCAACAGCTTTCCATTCAAGGAGATTATGGATGGAACAGTTACCAGTGAGAGCAAATAGCCTTTTGTAATCCTCAGAGGACATTTAATTAACTGGCCTTCCTTTCAGTTACTTCAGGGGAGGGGTTTCTGTCTTGCTTTCTTAGTCCCTCTCAATCTGTTTCTCCTTTCCCTTTTCTTGCCTATTTTTTTTTTTTTGTCTCACTCCATTTGTCAATTTTTTCAAAGATGTGAGGGCGCAGCGCTCATGCGTGCAGACACACACTCACAGGTATACCGAAACTCTTTTCTTCCGTGGGTTGAAGACTGGAGTAGTTAGTTCAGCATGTTAGCACTAAATGAGAGAAAACGAGAGCGAGAGGAGGGGCAAGCTCCACATTATGCTATCAGTACTGTCAGCATAATGTGGAGCAGGAGGGGGAGAAGGATACGGAGAAAATGAGGGAGCAGAGTGAGAAAGGTGCTGATTGAGGTCACCGGAGGAGTGCAGATGAGAAAGGAGGGCTCTTTATTATCCTTCGGTTGTTAAATTAAGTACTTTCACATTCATATTGACATCTTCAAGCTCGGTCATTTATGTAGTGATGTAACATATTTACACGTAGACTTAAACAGATTAATCAATTGCATCATATTCTCTGTAGCATATCCACTTAAAAAAGCCACTGGCTGGTGCTGTACGTTGGCACTTTAAGGCGTCATATGAGTCATAACTGTGTTCTTGTTTCACAGAGGTATTACAGGCTTTTGGACACGTTTTATTATGACTCTTTGGTTCCCGTGATGTACTGTTTATCCTTGGTAGGTTGATGTGCCGAAGACGTGTGCTTTGCAGTGAATTGGTGTAGTTTTTTCATGTCATTGACTTCATAAAGCACCAGGCTGCAAAGCAGTTTCCCAACAGAGATTTCAGAAGTGTCACGAGTTGATCCCAAGGATTAGCACTGAAAACAATCACGGCATATTTCAGTGATCGGGTCATCCTCAGATGAAGCAGATCTTAATGTGATCCCTGTGATCTTTTTTTTTTAATTTCACCATATGTTTTCCACCTCTGCTTGCTAGGCTTTCTGTACTGCTCTATATCTAAGTAACAGCCAGTCTATACATTGGAAGCACTTTACCGGAGAGTGAAAACTGTGGTGTGAGTGAGTGTGAGAAAAATTATTTTGTCACAGTGCCCACATTCAGTTGGCATTATATCTACTAGATCAGGAAGTAACAAAACCTGCCTACGCATTAGCCTATTACAACCCAGTGTTTTTAAACAGAAAGCCACCTGGTCTTTGCAATGATGGCAGGCATAGAAGCAAGGGTATCTGTTCCTACTTTAAATAAATGTATGACCGTCTCTGACAGTGCTCCATCATCTGTTTTCAACAAAAATAAGACGGACTAAATAAAGTTTTTTTCTTAGTTCTTTGTACCAGAATCTGCCAGAACAGGATGAAGAGTCCAAATCTGTGAATATATTTAGAGTGATAGATAATGTCATCATTTGATCTACTGTTAAGGTTACTTTTCAAATTCATTATTTGCCTCTTTTGAAAATCGCTTACCCACGGTTGGAAGCACACGCCAATGTACCTCTAGTGTTAGTCCCAACCTTGGATAAATGGGAAGTGTTGCATCAAGAAGGACATCTGGAATAAAATCTTGGCCAAATAAAACATGCGGATGTAATGGAACTGTGGTACTGCATGAGGAAGTCAGGAGTGGCAGAGGAGTATGTGAGGGTGGTGCTGGGCATGTATGGGAGACAGTGGTGACATGTGTGGTAGGAGTAACAGATAGTTCAAGGTGGGGTGTGAGTCCATTATGAAGTGGCTCTGCTTGCTTGTAATGATGATGGACAGGTTGACAGATGAAGACAGGCAGGAGTCTCTTTGGACTGTAATGTTAGAGACAACATTGTGGTCTGTAAACAGAATAATGAGAAATGGGAAGAGAGCCTTTAGAGGTGGAGGTATGCTCTGGAGAGGAGTGGAATGAAAGTCAGCAAGACAGCATACATGTATTCATACTTATTCATTATTCATTGTAATAGCAGGTTAATACTGTGAGCAGTGAGTTTCTCGACTGCAGCTGATGATGGTAGTGCTTGTTCTGCTCACGGCTCCAGCACGTGAACCAGTTTAACTCCCACCTGACCAATATTAGCTAGGTGCTGATATATTAGGATTGGCATTTGTAAGAAACATTTTGAACAATTTAAATAATTTTAACCACCCTTTCATTGTGTTATGAGTTTTGATGTTCCATTATCTGTCCACCAGAGCACATACTGAAACTTGCCAGTTGGTGTTACATCCGGTGAGTCTGTGGGAGTGTGTGGGTGGAGTGTTTACCTGCTCTCCCCACCTTCTCCTTTCTTGCCACTCCTACCTCTCTCTCTCTTTTACTCCTCTCTTTCCCCAGGTCACAGGTGCAGTTGATTAGCCTCGTTTACCACCTGAGCCCAGTCAGCAATCACCTCTGAGGCTATATAAGCTGGGGATGAGCTGTGAGTGAGTTGTTTTTTTCCCCTATGGCTCTACCTGGTGTTGTCTAGGTTTTGGTTCCTGCGAGCAGTAAGTAGATGGGCTTGTGGGCCCCGGAAGTGTCTCAATGTGCTGAAGGACTAGGTTAAAACTGTGAGAAGTGGGAAGTGCCTCCCTTATTTTGTTTAGTAGTTGTTTCTTTTGTTGCTGTGGCCGCTTCCTTTGTTTCCTTGGCATTATCGGTATGACGGCGTTGCCGGCTCTTTAAGTTGAGATTATTTGTATTGAGACTTTATTATTTGTTAATAAAACTTTAATATTATAGAACATCTCTGTCTGGTCTCCTTTTCATTCCGTTACGAACCCATTTGTTACTGGTCCCCACACTCACACCCCTAGACCTCTTCGTGGGGACGTATCATGCACTTTAATTCAGTGCATATATTATTTAATATAATCATATTCATCATGTTTTTTTTTAACTGTATTCTGATTGTGTTAACACTAAGAAAAATATTAATTTTTTTAATAGTAAAACTATTCACTAAGTAAGAAAAGAAAAAAAGAAAAATGTCTGTTAATTAGAGGGTTTTGCTCATTACTAAGAACTATCCTTGTTACGTGGTTAAATGTCTAGATGTGTTGATTAAATTCTGAAAGTTTTATTAGTATTTTTTAAACTGAGCAAATCTTTGAACAAAACAAAAAACCAAAATAGGTGTTTGAACGTCAATGTTCATTTACAACACAATAATACACACATAATTAACCATAAACACTGTACCTGTTCTTCAGCACAGTGAATAACCACCAGATCTGCTCCCCTGTCTCTGCAGTCCTTTCTGGCCACATCCCAGGAACCAGAGCTTTCAGAGAGGAGATAGCAGCTATGACTGAAACTGCTCCATCCTACAGGACATGTTTTTTCTGGACGAAATTACAAAAAATAACAGTTAAACAAGTGAGTGAATGATATTTAAAGAACTCCATAACTGGCCGCTTTATTATATATGAAGATCTATGCCCAGTCTTTTTATTTGCTGACTGTTACATTTGTTTGCAAGTGTAGTTTTTTTAACATGGTTATAATTTTATTACTTAATCTCTTTTATTTCATTAGTTTTGCTGTTATCAGTCACACCAACAAAACCAGAAAACCAGAGGGACACATTTCCTGCTGAAATTATAACAGAGTGGACTGTTTAAAAAAAAAAAAAAGATGATGAAACACTCTAATTGTTTGTGTAATCAAATGAAAGTTGCCCGCACATCCAGTTTATCATTGATGTGCTCTTTTCATTTGCCAAATATGGTTGTGTTGTGATTGCCTTCCTTTCTGGCACTAAAATGTTACTGTCTTGGCTGGAATAACCATGTTGCTGATGAGACTGCTCACAATTATGACTGTATGCTGGTAGAACTGATGTATTAGCACTGTGACAGACTAGGGACCTGCCCAGGCTGTACACTGCCTCTCATATAAATAAATATTCACAATAAGTAAAGTTTGCTTTTACTAAGAAATACAAAAACTCACTCTTTGACACACTCTGTTTGAACAAACTCTGCAGTCTCTCCAGCTCTTTGGCCTTTTCAGTGAGTTTAGCTTGGAGCTGGTCTCTGTCCTCAGTCATGGAAGAAAGTTGGTTAGCCATTGCCGAGAGAGATTCAGCCGAATCACTGCCTGAAATAAAATAGTCTAAAATAAAATTAAATAAGGTTTTTGATTAGCAAAGGCCTTTTGCAGTCCTTCTGAGTCTTCATTAATATTTGTCAATTTCTATTAGAACTAAGCTGGAACTATTCCCACACCAATAAGAAAAAATATATATGCATATGGAAATATTGCAGTTTTACACATTCGTATAGTGGCTGAAGATGTTTAGAATAAGTATCAATGAACATCCCAACTCACAGAAGAAAGTAACAGTGAGAATTCCAGTCAGCAAGCCCAGTGAGAGAATAACAACTAAATAGAATCTGCTCTTAGAGTTTCTTTGACCTAAAAAGAAAGAAAGTGGAAAAAATGTAACCCAATAAAATGTACAACAGTAATAACAGATGTTAAAATACCAGTTTGTATTTCTGTCACCTATTTCTTACCTGTGTGATTTCTTGAAGGTGTTGGATTGTCAGGTTTGACATATTCACCACTGACATACATTTCCTCCATCGCATACATGGATACAGATTATTTCTTACAGCTTAGCTCTGCAGCAAAGGATATGTGACCTGTGAAAGTCTCACTCGCTTTAGTATATTCTTTTAATTTATCTTTTAAATTCATCTTGTCAGTGTCCTTAAACTCATATCACCCCACTGTGTTTATGTGCTAAAAGATAAACAATTTCCTTCCTTGTTACTAAAACTGATGTGAAAGTATGATTTCACCAACTCAGTTTTTTTCTTTATGGCTTTAATCTCAAAATGTTGACTTTATTCTCAAAGTGGTTGATAATATTTTATTCTCAATGTGGCCTTATTTGTGTCTTTCTATACCAATAAACTAATGAGCTCTAAAATGAACTGTAATAATTGCGGTTATTAGTTTGTTACTTTTGTGATATAAAATAACACAAATAAATTTCAATTGATCTTATATTAAACTGACATTATAAGTTCCTAGGTTGTGGACAGCTATGGGAGGATCAGGTGTTCCTCCTCGAAAACTAGAACAGCAGAACAAGAAAAGAACATGGCCTTCAGAGTGAGTAGGAAAATAAAACTGCTACAGCCCTGAAAAGAAAGCCATTTCAAGATTTATATTGTACCTTATCCGGTGAATGACACACTGAAGGGTGGATGATACACTGAAGCAAGAATAGTTGGGGGCTGCCTTGATTAAGCTGTGCAGCTTCATTTCGTTACGTGGCAGGGAGGCCAGCCAAGAGTTTTGGGGCAGTTTTTTGGAGCCCTCTATTACTGTACTAACTGGGATACTGAGTGTCATAGGCCTGCTAAAAATAAAATACATAAAATGCATTTACTGTAAATATGCAACTGCTTTATTATTATTGTTATTATTTTATGATTATTTTCCTTTAAATAAACTGTAACAGCAGAATGATTGGAAGTGAAACAAAATAATCAAGTGGGACAACAAAGTACAACGAACACTTGAACAATTAAAATCAGTTTTCTTTTAAACAAAATCCTTTTAATGTGTTTTCTCTATGAATACAAATTAAAAATCTTCAAAAACAGACAATAGAAAGAAAAACACTGAAATAAGGATATAAATGAATACCTGAGGTACCTGAAACAATGTACACACATGGTTTAAAAATCATTGTGCTTCACTGTGAATTCTTCTCATCTGATCTTCATAAGGGCACAAATTTATCCATCAGGTTCACTCCTTTTAAAAAGGAGTGAACCTGATGTAATGTGTAAACACAATTAGTAAGTGCCAGGTTCCTTTTTGCCCATGACTGAAAAATGCTGAGTAAGTGTCACAACACTTTTAAGATGATTCTTTCCTGTTTCCAAGAGGGCTACTCTGTCTTAATAGTAGTTTTTCCCCTTTGAAAGACACAAGGCAAATTTCTGCCTTTTTACAAAGCTGCTACAGAGATCTTCTGTCAAGAAACCTGGGTTATCGACCCAGAATTTTAAGTTTAAATTATTACTGAACATTGATATTATTTATCATTTCTGGTCTTTTGGTTTCTTTTTTAGAGTTCTGGTTTCTGTCTGTGTTCCTTAGTTCCTGTCTCCCCTGTCTGCTGTATCCTCTTGTCAAGCCTGCATCTCTGTGTTATGTTTTCTGTTTTACTTTGAAAGTCCATGTCTCATGTTAATGTATCTGGTTTTGCTTCCCTTATCTTGTTAGCACTCATTTGCCCCAACTGTTTTGCCCTCCTGTTTCCCATTCCCTCCCTCTGTGTATTTAAGCCCTTTGTTTTCTTTTGTCAGTGTCAAAGATCGCCATCATGCTATGCTGCGTGTGTGCAAATCTCAATATACTGAAGCAACATTGTAATGAGGAGCAGGGCAAAATTTTACAAGTTATTGTAAAACAACATCCTTGTAAATCAGCCAGTGCAGAACTGCTGTTGCATAATATTTCTGTTTTGTATGTAGGCTTGTTATCAAATTATGGCTGGCTCTTGCCAGGAAACTATTTGCTATCTGTTAAATATTTGCAAATATCTTATACATGCTGGTGATTTGGATTTCATCATCAACATTTTGCTGTTTCCTGTAAGTCAGTGCTCTTCTTGACTTACAGAAAAGGAGGCAAGGTGGTAGAACCAAGTCACACAGTATGACATCTGCGTTTAATATGTTGGCCGTATTAACTGCCACACATCTCATCAGCTGCAAACATGGAAAGCTTTAAGGCACACATAATTTGAAAACTCTCTATAATACAACATTGCAACTGGCTCAACAGAAAAATACAAAGGCACAAATGATGCACCAAACTTTAACAAAATTGCCTTTACCTGTTTTTTTTTTCAGCAAAACAAGTTACTGCAAACTATAAACTCAAGATGGCGCCAGTGTATGTGGCTGCTCATCTGTCGCTGTCAGTTTTCTTTGTTTTTATATTGTTCCTGCTATGTGTCACTCAGGAAGTCCGGTCTTTACTGGTGTACGATCGCCAATCGCTTCTGAATCTCTGAAGCTCTGGTCAAAATACTATTAAGTTTGCCAACGGAAAACAGAATTACTGATGTCCGCAGCTTTCACAAATACCAACTTGCCTATATATATGCCATGCTATGGGGTGCCGTTTTTAAACTGAAACATACCGAAATTAACACCAACATTGTTCCACATTTAGCTCTAAATCTTACAAAAACATGTTTTTTCGAGTCATTTTTTACAACATTTAGTAAAATATTTGTAACTTTGTATATTTAAAAGACAATTTTAAATGCTCGCCCAGGGAAGGTGTCGGGGTAGGCGCAGTGGTTGGCTGGTTAAGCTCAAGCTCTCCTTGGTGCATTGTCCTACTACTGCCCATGGAGTACATAAAATATTTCGTGGAGTTTTTGTGCATCTATGATTCTTTGACCCTGGAAGAAGCCTGGCTCATCCCCGTGAGCAACTGGGATGATACTCCGCTTTTTCGTGACCCCTGTACTCCTCAGCTGAAGGTGTGCCAAATGAACCTCTGCAATCTGCAGCCATTGTGCTGGGTTCCCTACGCTGCTGAGGCCCATACCTCCGCCCCAGCTTCTGTCAGGGTTGGATTGGTAAACACCAGATTGTTGGTAAAGAAATCTTTTGTTCTGAAGGAGTTATTCACCTCCTGGAGTCTGGACTTCATGTGTGTCACTGAGACTTGGCTGAATACTGTTGAGTCCAGTATCTTTTCTGAACTTTTACCTGTGGACAGTTTTTATTTTTAATACATTAAGGACATCAGGAAGAGGAGGTACGGCGGTTGTTTTTAAAAAGGATTTTAAATGTATACAACGCTTTTTACAGCCTTTATCATCCAACTTTGAGCTGATGTGTTTTGAAGTTATTTGCTCTAATCCAATTCTCTTTGCTGTTATTTATCGTCCCCCTAAATATAATAAGGACTACCAGATCGATGTGTTTCAAACCACTGGTGTGTTTTAATCTTCAGTAGAGTAAAGTAGAATGAGAGGCAGAGCCTCCAACCTTCAGGCCTCCTCCTGTGGAGTCTGGATCCAGGACACAAACACCTTCTCTATTTTAAAAACTAAACTCAAAACTTTCCTTTATGATCAAGCTTATAGTTAGGGCAGAATCAGGTGACCATGAACTCCTTTAGTTAAGCTGAAATAGGTCTCCAATGATTCACTGAGTGTTTTTCTTCCTCACTCGTCTTTCTCACTCTCTGCTTACACGTCACTCTGCATTTAATCATTAG
>VUQR01030644.1:24553-43373 GCA_015108515.1 Hemichromis elongatus
CCCAAAAGCCCCCCCCCCCCCCCACCCCTTTAGATAAAAGATAAGCTTGGTAGGCATGGTGATAACTTTTGTAGTCAGTCTTGTTTAGGATGGGCGATAAATGTTTTACTTGATTTTATTTGTACTGCTAAATTAGTCCATTATCAGTGTGGTTATTATTACAAAAATAGAAAAAGGACTCAATGGTAAAAACTGAAAAACTGACTGTACCCTTTCAACCCTTTCTACTTGAGTTTGTTTGTACTGTGTCATCTTGTTAAAATCTATTTAGTTAGAGAAAAGAAAAACACAGAAATTTGCTTTTTTTTAAAGTCTAACTTTATTACATTTATTATGAATGAATATTAATACACACCAAGCATAACGCCTCCCCACAAACTTCTTCATCAGTTCAGTTAAGCTGGCAGGCATTTTCACTTCAATCTTTACTTTTCCAGATAAGCCGAATAATTACGCATGTTTATGTTTTGTGC
This sequence comes from Hemichromis elongatus, assembly GCA_015108515.1. Classification (NCBI taxonomy): domain Eukaryota; kingdom Metazoa; phylum Chordata; class Actinopteri; order Cichliformes; family Cichlidae; genus Hemichromis; species Hemichromis elongatus. The sequence goes on from VUQR01030644.1 coordinate 25,027, forward strand.
TGAGTGCACCTCTTTCTGATAGATTTCCTGTGCTTGAGTGTGTTTGCGTGTGCGTGCGTGCCATTTGAGATATGGAGGCACAGAGTGAGCGGCTGCCTGCCCGTCTCCACCTGCAGAGGCAGAATTGGTCACAGTTTACTGGCTTGGTAACATTCGCTGCCTTCAGGGTGTTTGCAGCAGGTGGTCCAAATTGGCAGAATGACTGTGACAAACGCACGGTGTTCACTGCTGCTGTAAAGTAAATAACAAACTATCACAGTGTGTTTTCAGGGTTTTTTTTTTCTTTTTTTAATATTTTTTTTTTCTGTTATTGCGCTCAGAGGCTTGTCACTGGAAGAAAAAGTCAGACTACCAGAATAGAGAAATGCGCATTTATGAGCACGCGCGTCGACGGGCAAGTGCGAAAATGGGATTTGTTTGATTTCCTGCCAGATTCCGTTTGTAAGTCTGTTCTCCTCCATATGCGGATATTTGCCTTGAGTGCTTATTTTGTATACTCTCCTTGAGCTTCACTCTGAAATCAGTGGCATGTGTTTGCTATAAATTCTGCTCCATCTCGTACGCCACCTAAAGCATCAATTGCAGCCACACCTGCTGAGATTGCAGGTGCTGCAGATAAAACCCAACCAAATAAGTACATTCAGTACAGACTTCCTCATTCGGGTGTTGTGATGAGGTGTCAAAAAGTTACCATCCACGTTGGTGTAATTTTGCAGTCCCCCCCCCTCCCCACACACACACACACACTTTTGAAAAATCTGCATTAGATGAGTAAAGACTGGATAGGAACAGTGACGTGAAACAGGGTCAGGCCGAGTGATTGCATGAGCACGGTACAGTTTATACCCCAACCCACTTAAGCCACTAAGCCTCCCCATCCGTTTCACTTCTTTGCGTGTGCGGGATGCTTTGGTCGTGACCTACCTTTGGGCCTTTTTTATTAGTCCCAGACGCAGGTTTCTTCTTCGGCTTTTGCATTCAGGGATCTGCAGTTCATGCCAACGGGCAGCTGTGTGACAGAACCTGACTCGGATTACTGTGTGAAAGTGGAAGTATTGGTAAGAGCCCTGTTTGAAGACTGCAGAAAAAAAAGACACAGGGAAATGTGATAAAGAGTAGTTTGGGCTGCTCTGAGATCACCTCTTTTTCTGCACGTCAAAGATCAGGGCTGGCGTGCGTTTCTGATGTTTTCCTTCGTTCGTTTTGCATAAATGATGATCACACGAGTGGATAAAATTACTAATTTCAGCAGCGCCACAGCAGGTAGGCATTTTAGGAATTTATCTTGGTTAGTAGACAGAGGCAGGCAGCCACTTTTTTGACTCATTGACAAGTTCTCAGGTAGACAGACACCTCGCCTCTCCCTTCCTCTTTCTATTCCTCTCTTGATATTTTTGTCTCTCTCTGTTGCTCTCTTACACACACAGACACACACTAACGTGGTCAGTGTGTGGCGTGTTGACAGACAGCCGCTCACACACTTCCAGCTCCCGTCGTGCGTGCGTGCCAGTGTATGTGTGAAGAGCGTTGACAGACAGTGTGTGGGTCTGTGACAGAGGGTGTCAGCGTAGTGTCAGAGAGATGTGTTTAGTGTCACACTCTGCTGACCTGATCTCCGGTCGGACTGTCCACTCCGGCCCCGCTGTGGCTCCTTACATAACCCCTGCTGTCATTCACACACCAGCCTGAAGGGATCCACCACTCTTTTGTGCGCAAACACTCGCAGACACTGTTATTTAGTGATATGCACACAATGTATGGATGTCCACATTTGCAGACACTTTCCCTCTAGATGGAATACGAGATCAGGTGTGGGCTTCAGAGCTTAAATCCTCACTTTTTCATGTCTTTTTCTTTAAAATCTCTACTTTATAGTATAAGTAGAAGTTATGTAAAATATATCTAGAAATGTACAAAAAAAAAAAAAAAAGCATCTGTGTGGAAATATAGCGTGAGCCCGGCGGGTATTCTGGTTTCCCCAAGTGTGCTGCCAGACACCTACACATCTTGTGCAACTCTTATCAAGAGTTTCACGGCGCTCTGAACTCTGACATTTGCACCGTGCTAATTGATGTGTCTATATTAGCATGTGGACTTCTCTGTGCTGGTGTGCAGAGCTGGAGTGTGCTTTCAAGTCCTGGTTTGAGCGCACACATTGCTGTTTGTGTGTGTGTGTGTTGGAGAGATTGAGTGACCCTGTGTGCTGTTCTCTGGCCTGTGGTTATTTGGAGGTCAGTGCTGATGTGGTCTCTGCCTGCGGGAGTGGATTTACCATCTTCGGCCGTATAGAGAGCCGCATCCACTTGGCTGACTTATCCACAGCGAGAGGGAGACGTTTCTGCCTTCTTTCTCCCTTTTGGTGTTCGCTCACTATTAGCTTAGATTTTAGGAGCGCTTGAAAAAATAGGAAACGCTGCAATATGTGGGAATGTTATCAGTATTCCCCTTACATGTGAGCACACTGACATTCCTTTTATAAAAAGTATTTGAAGTCTCACTTTTCACCTCAAGCCTTCCCTAGCATTAATGTTGGAGTATTTAACCCCAGAATAGACTGCATTTATTATTTAACCTTGTGCTCGGGGGTTTCTGTTTGAAGCATATAAATCATAAAGGTCAAAGATGGTTAACTTAATGATGGACGGAACATTTTTACTAACTTACTTAATGCAATTTTTTAAACTGCATTTTTCCCTCAGCCACATCCATGTTTTAATGTTTTGTACTCCTGTTAATACTTTTCAGTTGCTCTGGTGCACTATTTTAATATCTAGTGTATTAAATTGGAACTGAAATATTATGCAGACTACTTTTACCAACAGGGAAGCCTAACCCTAGAATTCATTCTTTGCAGCTGTAGGACTAAAGTATTTGAAATCTGACATACTTTCATGCATTATTTGGATTATCTGGTAGATATGGTTGCTTCGATAGCAGTACATACGACTGTTAGACCTTCAGGCTCAGCAGGCGGCATGCCTTTTTCATTAATTGAATTACTGACAAAGGGATTGCATTCAGTTCATATGATGAAAAAATAAATAAATCTGCAGTGCAATCTACAGGGAATGCATGATTTTTGATGTAAATATGGTTTTCTGTTTAATGATAGCTTCAGCTTCATAGCTGATACAGTACAGGCGTAGTCAAGCACTCCTTTTGTGTACACTTAGGGCCAAGGTAGACGGTAATTATGACAGGCATGGATTGGATTCTGTGTATCTCCACACCCGTGAGGAGTGGACATCAAAGAGCGCTCACCAAAGCCTTCTGTAATAAAAGAGGAGAAAGACAAAGATATTGATTAGGGTGAACATTAGTAAATCTCTTTCTCTCTCCTTTTTTTTTGTCTTTGTCTTTATCTGTCTATCATTTCACTAGCTCTCTCTCTCTCTCTTACTGTCTGATTTGCCTCTCTCCGCCTCTACTTATGCTCTCTCCATCCCCCCATGCCTTCCCCATCCACCCCCCCTCCCTCTCCAATCATTTATTTATTGCTGATCTCTTTACACTGTATTCGTTCAGTTTAGGGACAGTCCACGCTTTGTACGATGGTGTTTCACTCTCGCGAACACACGGTGCCGTTATTATCATTCCTTCACACCCGTTCCAAACACTTTTTCTTCCTCCTCATCAACGCAGAGATACCTGGGGGCGGGCGGGGTCACACTGGTCCAATCTAAGGCCGTATTGATTCCATTAGATAATTAATGATGAAGCCAAGGGCCAGGGAGGAGCAAAGAAGAGGTTATAGGAGAGGGATGGGTGTGTGTGTGTGTGTGTGTGTGTGTGTGTGTGAGGGAGGGGTGGCTGCGGACGCCAAGGCCCTTGAGAGTTGGAGAGAACCTTGGGTTGGGAATCATCCAGAGTCGTCAAGGTCAATCGGAGCCGGAGCTCCGATACGGAAGCAGAATGCCGAGCGAGTTGGAATATGGAATGCTGAGCGAGAGAGGAGGGAGAGAGATCTTCATGTCCAGAAGCCGCCGATTGATCAGCAGCTGAAAAATTGTACATTAAAAAGTCTTTTGACTTCCAAATCCTGAGGTCCAACCAGGGCCGTAATGCATGATAAGTAGTTTTCAGCCCTCCAACCAGAATACCAAACTTCATCTCCCCAGACGCTCCAGACACTCATTTACAACTACTCAACAACATGAAAGGCAAGATAGAAAACTAGCTACATCAAATATTCTGTTCATGTTATTTCCAACCATGTTTTCTACATCTTCCATGATATTGAACGTTCTCGATTTGATCAAGTTTTATTCACAGGAATACTTCATCACTGTTGCACTGTATATATACTTGTACTGTATATATGCTTCACTTTTACCTTTAGACTTGGATGAATGAAGAACAGAGGAGAGCTGTCAAGAAAGCATTATCAGTTCAATTTTGATTGCACTGAAAACTGAACTGCCTATGTCTTAAATGGGCCTTGAATGTTAAAACCTTTTTTTTGTATTTAAGTGGGGAAAGCTTTTATTCAACGTTGGGTATGAAAACAGGGGTGATCGAGAGGTTGAAAGACAACACCAGGCTTTTTACAGCTTCACAAAAATAACTCGTGAGCACATGGCAGATGAGAGCCGTCATCTTTCAAAATTTTCTGTCATTTGTAAATTACAGGAATACTTGCAAGTTCCACAGAGCTTTTGTAGGTTTGTTAGATGTAAATGTGTACAACTTTCTGCTGGGATTTTGCAGATTTTGTGAATCAGGCTCAGCCCTGACTAGGCCATTTGCAACGGGCCATCAGTCAGTATTTACTCTAAAATAATCAATAAAATAATTAAATCTATCCTTCAAAATGTTTTAAAACTTTTTTTAAGTGAAAGAAAAAAATCTAAAAGTGCAAAAAGCAAACTTTTGCGTGATGCACTAGGACAGCGGCATCTGTAAGACTTTCAACCAGCAGGATGAGGTTCTGGAGCACATCTGGAGTCCTTGTTTTATACTTAACTATACTTTACTTTATACTAACTATACTTCTTTTCAGTCACTGCTTGGTAGCAAAAGTTGCAGCTAAGGTGACAAAACACCTTGGTTAGATCCAGGAAAAGGTGGTTATTTTTGGTTGTAATAGATATTTTTACATCATTTAGTGCATTAAAAAGCGCCTTCTCCATTTTCAGAGTTCCAGGGTGATGAGTCACATCTTTAGATGAGTTGATTACAGTTGTAAGACATGACAAACAAACAGAGTGAGGCAGAATTTTATTTGCCTTGACATGTAACTGAGGACTCAGTGTAGCTGTATGAGAGCATCGTTTTTAGGAGACAGCATGCACAGCGATGCAGAAAGCAGCAGAGAGAGAGCAGGAAAACAGCAGTAAAGACTCTCACTCTGAGCCGAAATAAAATAATTGCACTTAAGTAAGGTAATTAACACAAATAAAATAGTTTTTCTGTGCACCGCCTGAACAGTCTGGGTTACACTCTCACTTTTCCACTGACTCTTGTCTCCTTTGAAAGGCAGGGAGGTCCAAGGGTTTCAAAGGGAGGGTCTCACACACGCTAACTTGCTCGCAACCTAGCTAGGGAGGGAGCCCAGAGTGTGACTTTCATTCTTTGCGAAGGTCACCATTATTGTGCTGTACAGAGAAAACAGTTCTTCTAAAATAATTCTTTGCTATGATGTTAATGTATACAACCCTTAAACCAAACCTTTACATATTTCTTTGATATTTTTTAATCCCAAAAATTTGTGAAAAATCCTCTGAAACTGTTGTTTTTATTGTAAACTATAAATCGCACAGGCTCGGTCCTGCTCTTCCCCTTTTTACGTGAGTGCAGTGTGCATGTAGTCTCTGGTGGGCAATGAGAACTCCTCTGCCTCCACATTGGCAGTCTTGGCCAGCCTCTGTATTGGGCCCCAGGGGTTGGGGAGATGAGGCATAAAACAACCATGTCTCTACCTAGGGGAGCTGGTGGCATGGCAGTGGAGCTATTGTCTGTCGGCGTGCTGTTTGACTTAAATGTGTTCATTTGCCTGATGCCCCTGACTCCCCACGGGGAGGGGCAGCCCGGGGAAAGGAGGGGCACGCTAACGAACCTCTGACAGCTGGAGGCCCTAATTAAACGTCCCTGCTGAAAATAAACAGAGCAGGAGCCAAGCAAGCAGCCAGAGAGAAGCGCACTGCAAACAGCGGCTGTGAGCGCTCGCCGCAGTGCCCTCCTCTTCTGTTGCTGCTGAGGCTGTGCCAAGAGTGCACGGCTCTATAGGGTAGGGGTCTCAAACGCACACACTCAGGCTGGCACACATGCACCACACTTATGAATATGGAGCACTGCAGCAACATTGTGAACACCTGCGGTCACACTTGATACAAGTTGATCTCTACAGCTGTGGGCACCGTATTTTATTTTATTTTATTTTTTACTCCCAGTGCTCTCAGAAGTTACACTTTTCTTTTTCATAAATTTCCCACTGTGCCATGACAGAATAAGTTGACTCGCTTCTGTCGAGTGGGGTTGTTTCACGCTCTCCCTCTAGATGACACTTCTGACATTCAGAAGCCTGTTGTGCTGCTAGCTAGCTGGAGCATTAGCAGTCAAAGTGGCGGGGTCTATTTGGGTGAGTGCATTAATGGGCCGACCAACCAGCGACAAGGTTATGAGGCTGATTGAATAAATACTGTGGAGGCCCCTGCCCATTACGCCCCTGTGTGTCTGCCCAGATAGAGAGAGACAGAGAGATGGAGAGATAGTTGGAGACAGAAAGATGAAAGGAGAGATTAGATAAGCACAGATAGGGTCAATTAAGAGATAAACATACAGGTATAGGTTGAAGAGAGGCTTGCGCCTGTGTGCGTGGTGAAAAATTGAGAGTAAATTGCTTCCTGTCTCTGTCTCCTTTTGATCTCTTTGTCCTACTGTACACAGCCCAATTTGGCATGTAGTGCATTTATCCTGGCGAGGTGGAGAAGGTGACAAAGGTGAAGTTGTTAGACAGAGGTGCAATGCCCTCTGCTCGACCCTGTCTTCTCTCCGGCAGACTCTTGGAAAAGACTGTCAGTTTTGTAGGCTGGTAACCTTAGTGTATATATAACTATATATATATATATACACCAATGTGAATACCCAGGGAAGATGTTAAATCTGGAAAATTAACCAAGCTCATTACATTTGCTGATTTATTGCTTTCCTGCTGATTTAAATTTACTTTACAGGCAATCAATTTGTAGGCAAATTGTCTGGATTCCACATAAAAGAACTCTGTAGTGCTAGAGCATTTACCTTTACTAATGTATGAACGGCACCAGTTTATTCTTCCATGTATTTAATAATTACAGATAAGATTGCCCTTCTCTGCTTCATCTTGGACTGCAGTAACATACTGCAGGTATAAAAGTTCATGAATTATAGCCACAGTCAGGTGGTCAGTCCCCAGTTTGATCCAGCTTGAAATATTTCACCTGCAGTTACATGGATTTTCATGTAAAGCGTTCATAGTGGAGGATAAAGCGTGCGGATTCTGGTGATCTCCTTACTTCCCCTTTACTGTTACTGCATGCTTTTTGCACATGCATTGCATAATTGTGAACAAAATATTCCTGCTATTACTACCTCTTCAGTTCCTTTGGATTGCTGACCTCAGAGCATGTTCGAAATAGAAGTTTTACATTTTTGCTTCACTGTTGCAGCCTAAACACAGAGTAAAACTATTAAAGTTGATGACCCACTCTTCCCTTTCAACAACTATTCCGTCTTTGTTGAACTGATTATTGACTCCTCTGCCTTTGAACTCCGTCCAAATGCATTAAATGTTGGCTCTTTTCGCCCAGATTTGCAAAATGATATCTGCCAAACCTGCTGAGCTTCTGCTGACCCCTCTTAGCCAAGGTCAGCATAGCCATGCTCAAACTCGAGACATAATCCATTTTCTTTTGCCCTGGCACAGCTCTACTGACATGATTGTGCTGACCCAGCCGGGCCAAAGAAAGAGGAAGTGAGTGAGCGAGAGGCCGAACGAGAGAGAGAGAGAGAGAGAGAGGGCATCTCAGGCCCAAGGGCATGACACTGGGGTGCTCGGGGCCACACCAGCCCTTTAAATGTCAACACAGCACAGAGGGGAGGGAAAATGGTGAGGAGCGGCGCTCTGTTTGAGGACAGGAAAGAATATTGGCAAGTGATTTTTTACTGCAGGAGGGTGTTAGAAGCTGGCACAACGCAGCAAAAGATCTGGAACGGGCGCGGTGTTTTGTCTTCAGACATATTTGGTTTAAACTCCAGTCACACACAGGTTTGAATATTCTCTCTGGGATGAAGGGAGACATTTTGAGATCTGTGATTTTCAGAGTAAGTGTTACTTCAAAGGAGGGTTAGTGTTTTGTCTTATGTCTGTTATCTTGGGAACAGCCCCTGACCTTTATGTAGGGAAGTACACACGGTACTTAATTACTCTGCCTCAATCTCTTTCTTTCTTTTAAAATAATCACTTTTGCCTTCAGTGAGATATCATATGACAGGATAAATTTTCACCAAAGCTTTTGGATGCAAATTATAGTTGAAAGTCAAATTAAAGGTGCAGAATGGAAACTGTAAAAAGAGATTGTGTCATCATTTTTAAAAATTAAAAACAGGTTTTCTAGCATTTCTTTTTTCTTCTTTTCAAAGGGAAATATCCAATCAATTTGGATGGCAACATGTTTGCCTGTTTTTAAATTTAACAACCCAACAGTGCCATGCACCTTTGCAGCTGTAGTTCCTGACAATATTGCGTCTTTTCATTCGTAGTTCTTGATAATAGCGTTCTTGGCTCACCTTTGTCACTTCTCTCCTTCCTTTTTGTGAATCTCCAGGTCTGAGTCCATCACGTCCTCAACCAATCGAAGCCTTCGTTAACAGCGGCGTGGGCACGTGATTGGAGGAAGGATGGCAACCATGCCATTTGTTAGTGAGGGGAAATGTGTGAGTGTGGAGTGGGATTTCCTGCAAGGGCTGCTGGCCAAGCCTCCCACCCTGCCCTGGTGAGACATCTCTCTCACACACACATACACACACACACACACACACACACACACACACACACACACACACACATAGGCTGAAACTGTATAAGCCTACGTGCATGCCCATGAATTAATCTCTGCAAGATGAATTACATGCATTAACACCCTTGCACTCACTGAATAAGCTTTTCTTTTCTTTTCTTTTTATCAATGAAACAGTTTCCAGAGACATACATCTTTTCTTCTTAGTGCTACATATCACCTGTATTGTTGTTCACCTGCCAATCCTGTCAGAGTTGTGAATCCCCCACCCTTAGTGGGAGATTAAGTAAATTTGGCTGGAATTATTAATGGGAAGTCATTTACAGGCGGATATAAAAACTAAGCAGAATCAATGTGTGTGTATTGATTGTTCTCAGTGGCCGGGGTCGAGGCAGTATAATAATGAGATGTTACACAGGCTGGCAGCATGAGTCCACAGACACACACACACACACTGATTTCACTTATTACAAACTAACAGGGAGAAATGCAACAGCTGCGTCAGCTGATTAAGATATAAACATATGTAAGCACAATATGTGCACGTCTTTCCTTTGTTCTTTTCCTCTGTCGCACGTCTATGCACGCACACTCACTCACTCACACACCACCGGTGGTCTGTCTTAGGATGAAAATCAACCGCACAGACACAAGGGAGAATGGCTGGTTCTCCTCTCTCTCTCTCTCTCTCTCTCTCTCTCTCTCTCTCTCTCTGTCTCTCTGTGTCTCTAACACACACATGCACACACTTTATCCCAGCGCAGCACCGACACAAATTGTGAAGTGGCTGTGACAACATAATTCCACCACTCAGGCCCCATTGAGGAGAGTCAATACCCAATCACAGAGACAGGCTACCTGAGCCCCGGCCCCCCTCTGTCACTCTGCCCCTCCCTCGCCTATTGATCCCTCAATCATGGCTTCAGCTCACTAGCCCGAGACCAGATGAGAGGGGGAGCTGGGGCGGGGGGAGGCGAGGGTGAGAGGCGAGGGTGAGAGCAGCGAGGGGCTGTAGAGCGCGAGGGAGAGTAAGAAAAATAGGCAGTGAGAGATTGTGTGTATGTGTTCACATATGGATTTTGGAGCAAATGGCATTATTAGGACTCTGCTCTGCCCGATAAAAGAAGCGAGTTTGTCTGTAATTACCAGGCCAATCTGCGAGAGATGGGTCAGAATGGAGATTGTTTCACTTGAATTGCAGGAGCCATTCCCATTATGTGTATTTATGAAATGAGTTTTTCGGACTGATGCTGAGGTCATTTTTACAGAGCACGAATCAATCAACAGGTGGTCAGCAAATGGCCATTAAGCGGTAGCCCACCAGCTTTTCTTGCCTTGCGTTGCGCTGATTCAGATTTGTCTTCCCCTCTGATCTTTTCTCCCTGTGTTTATCTGTTCCTTCATTTTACTTCTGTCTTTCTCTGCACCACTTTTGCCCCCGTCCTGTTCGCCCTCATGCCGACTTCCCTGTCCATCTCTCAGTCTCCAGAACCTGCGTAAAGAGAAATCTCGCAATGCGGCTCGTTCTCGGCGGGGAAAGGAGAACTTCGAGTTCTTTGAGCTGGCCAAGATGCTGCCACTGCCCGGGGCCATCACAAGCCAACTGGACAAGGCTTCGGTCATCCGGTTGACCATCAGCTACCTGCACATGCGGACCTTTGCCAGTCAGGGGGACCCACCCTGGAGCCCTCTGCTGGAGGGAGACAGTAACTGCAGCAAAGGTGAGCAAGAAACAGGGAATAGCCTGAAAAGAAAAGTTGTTGTGACAGAAATATCAAAGAAGATGGCAAAGAAGATTTAGTTTTATGTGTTCAACTAAAAGAAATATGTACAATGATCTAAACTATTCTAAATGTGAGTTTTACATTGAAGACGAAGTTAATTCTGTTGCACCATTTTTAAATATGTACCTTAAAAACAACTTTTTATGTTTATTTGACTTTAACATCAAATGTAGCAGCAGTGTGTTTGCATTAGGATATCATATTTGTCCCAGACTGAATGAGTATTCGAGCTGTACTTTTCTTTTTCTCTTCTTACCAAAGTTAACATTTTCTTAGAGCCCTGGATAGGATTGGAACAGTATTATGCTTTAAAGTAGAGTAACAAAATACCCTAGTAGTGACATACTAGTGAATAATGGCCAAAAATATAATAATCTAAATAAATAAAATTAAGGCCTTTTTGAGTCTTGTCCTTGAATAAAAATTTTATTTCAAAAAACATCCCGGTAACAGAAAATATCTTTATCATTGGTTAAGTGTTGACTCTTTTTCTGGGTATGTCACGAGTAGGTTGTTGTTATCTGTTCACAAAATTCAACCTTGACAAAAGCAGTGTGCAAGTATGCAGGATTAAATTAAACACGGTTATGTGGAAGACTTTCTGCTGATGATTCCTACATTTCAACCAATACGAAAATTATATAGCAGAGATAAATATGCTGTTTTGTTGCCAAAGGACGCAAACCACTAAAATTCATATTTCGACTCACTTCTGTCTTTCAATCAAAAGCAGACCTCAGCTGTCTGTTCTGCCTACATACTCCTACCCACAGAGACACCCCACGCCACAAAAATTCAGTTCGGACTGGGGTATTTATCCAGCCTCCTATTAACAATAATAATTACTGTCACTGTCTGTGCGTGCAAACAAGCTCATGTGTTTTCTTTTCTTTCTTTTGCAAGCCTGTAACACACATGCATATAATCATATAACTATTTTACATAGACAAAAGTGAGTATGAATATATTCTGTTTTTTTTGTGTGCATGCACATAAATATTACTCATATTATAGACAAAACCCTGAGAACATTTTTTCCTTTTGTGAAAAAAGCAAAGTCCCCATAATAATAATTTTAAAGTGAAGACACATTTAAGGGTTAGGGTTCAGGTTTAAGGTTGTGATTAGACGAGTAGTAGCAGTAGTGGTTAAGCTTAGATCAAGACTCCAGATAATTATTGTAAGTCAAATTGATGTCCTCTTAAGTTACGGACACACAACTGTATTATTGCGTGTGTCCGTGAGTGTGTGTCTATTAGGAGAGAGAAAGAGAGGGGGGTAGATAATAAAAAAAGGAAGGAGGAAACTATTGGTGCAATTTGTAATTACTGAAATTAACTATATAACGAGGACAGTGTAATTATATAGCCTGTCTAATTGCTACTATTACTGAGGGGAAATGATGCAGCTACAGTGCAAACAGACATGTGTGTGTGTGTGTGTGTCTGCCTTTGTGCCTGTTCCTGGTAAATTTGAGCAAATGTGAACAAAAAAAAATGTCGCATGTGGTGTGCTTTACCCATATTATGCACTGCATTTTCCTGATAGGGTGAATACCAGTAATACTGTCAGTGCTGCGTGAGTGTGGTGGTATAGTAAAAAGTACCAAACCAGTACTTTTCCCAGTATCCTTTAGGGGGCATCGTTGAAAGTTTTACACATTAAGGTCAGCGTGGTTTTCCGTGGTTCCATGGTGTAGTTTGTTAACACCTTCGCCCTACGTGTGAAAGGTCCCTCCTTAACACACAACCTCAGCCTCAGGGTGTCAAGAGCTAGCCTGCTCCTAACGCCGGTCATAAGTCTCAATAAATGGGATGGTTATATCAGGAAAGGCATGTGTTGTAAAAATCTGTGCCAGATCAAACATATGGATCCATCTACTGTGACCCCTTGGGAAATAAGGAAACAGCTGAAACTACCTTTAAGGTCAATGAGGGTTTTCATCTGGAACATCGCTCACCACATGAAAACACTCATGTAATGTCTTGTTTTGTTCTGAGACTATGAATTTAAGGTGTTGAGTTAAAGACAGATTCCATTATGAAAGAATCATGATGCAAGCATCATGGGAAGTTGGTATAAACAAATTACCCATGGCCTAATGTTGTAGGTCCCACAGGAAGACGGAAACAGGACCTGTACATGACCTGAGATTTATGATGTTGTCCGTGAATCCTTTTGGGTCTGTGGATTGTGGATTGTGCGTGTACCTACATAACCTGTTGGTGCACTAAAAGGTTGGGAACTGGGCAGCTTGGAAGACGAGTCATTCCCTCAGTTTCTTGTTGTGGGTCTTCAAACCCTTCTTGATCCGAAAGCTTAGGTGTGTGGTAGGTGTACAAGTTACATCCACATGAATGCTAAAACCCAAGGCCTCACTGCGTGGGATATTGAGTGTAGAGGTGTCGAACCAAATGTGGGAGGCTGGAGGCAAAATGACTTAACAAAATCAAGTCAATCTTTTAATGCTGTATTAAGTTCAGAAATAAATGAAGTCCACAGGCGCCAGCATCCATCCACACACGGCAAGGTGAAAACCACATGGCTGCACATGAGGAACCCACTCTGGGAACAAAACAAGCAGGGGCAAGCAGGACTGTTTATACACAGAGGGCTGATATTGAAATGACAGAGTGGAAGGTAATGAGGCACAGGTGAAAGTAATCACATGCAGGTGAAGACAGGAAATAACACTAACACAAAACGCAAACGAAAGCAAACCTAGTAAAACAGAAAATAACCAAAGGAGAACGATAGAGATAATGATCGTAACACTTAACAAGATGTACAAGACAAGGAAGCACAAAGTGACCAGGTCAGGCACACAGAAACGAGAGGGAGGCACAAATGGACACATGGGAGTGATCATTACTACATCAGCTACTACAAATAACATACAAAACGTGGACAGAACATACGATATTTCAACATTGATTTCTTACCAGAAGCCAAGAAGTAAAAACCGCCAGAGACACAATAACCTCACGAACTGCAGGCCATCATAAGATTGTCAGTGATGCTAAACAGAAACTGAGACTTACAGTAAACTGAGACTAACAAAGAAATGAAAACAGGAAATATCAAACTCAACCTAACAAATGAATATAAACTCAGAGCTCTGGCAGTGAAAATAACCATGAAACATCTAATGAACACAAATCCAAAATCTACAAAGCAGCTTAAAACCCTGGGACCAAAACCAGAGACCATTACTTTTAAAGTTGTGGCTGATCTCTGTGTGCTTTTTTTTATTTTTAAAGATCTGGATCATGGTAGGGATTGAAAATGAATTTTAATTCTTAACAGCTTTTTAAGGAACAATATATGATTGTAGCTTAGACTCAGGAGGATTCTTGTAACATTAAAATCATCAATATCTATGACTACTTCATATTCATAAAACAAGAAAAAACATTGATTTTGACTTTTTTTTGTTTTATATTGAACCTGTGAAAAATATGTCAGGAAATTTAAAAGTAAAACAAAAACATATATTATATTTAAAGTCAACATAGAAATGAAATAAGTTACTGATGTATGCATGGTGCTGTTAAGAAAGGAAAAGGAGTATTCACAAGTGAGCTGAATGAACTTCTAATACATGTTTGTCATATTTGTACCTTTCAAGATGCCAGTGGTTGTGTGATCTTACTTTTTCATTCAAACCTGTTTTACTGTTTATACAGTGCCAAATCACAGTAGCCATTTCCCTTAGGGGGATGTAAATTTAAAAACCCTACAACAATCCAGAGGGAACCCCAACAACAACCCATTAATTGTAAGCACTTGGCGACAGTGGGAAGGAAAAACTCCCTTTTAACATGAAAAGACCTCCAGCAGAACCAGGCTTTACAAGCTGCACAAAGTGCCTTCTGGGCCCTAAGGGATTAGATATGGTAATATATATCTAAGCACTTAAAAGTAATGTGTTACCTCGAAGCCAACATATTGTTTATAAAGAACTTTAAACTGCATCCTGTTGCAACCTGAGTCTAACCTACCGTCACAGTGTGTGAAAACATGTATTCCTATGCATCAGCCCATTGTGGTACATCAATATCTCATCATGCTTTCTGCACAGGACAATCTGAATGTCTGAGAGATATTCATATAGTAGCAGACATACACACAGCCGTAGCCTTGACTCCACACATGAATTGTGAATTGTTTTTCCTCCGTGTTCCTGACTTTTCTTGGCCTTGATAGAAAATACCTCCTGTTCAGAATAGTTGGTGCGCAGATAGTAGTGCTTCTCTCCCTGTGTACGAACTAAATGTGCGCTGAAAAGATAGATGTGAGCTATGCTGTTTACACAGCAACGAGAGCCACTTCTCGTACAAATGTGAGCAATAACGATAACTATATAGAGCCTCCACGGAAGCTGCTACGTGAAGGTCGAGAAAATTGTGAGGCAGCTGAGGACCTGAGTTATCGTTCACATTCTTACCACTATAGGTCAACATCTGATATGTTAAGTATTTAATTAAATGTTTGGAGATTTCTTACAAGCAGGTCACCCAGTCTCCACAGGACCTATATTGAAAATGCAATGCTAATTTGGACATCAGTTCGAACAAGTCTACCCACAATGCATTGGCAGGGTTTTAAGTGTGATGCATGACTTTAATTCCGTTAGTGGAATGTGGTCAGAGATCTGGCTGAAAGGGAGCGGAGGCCAGAGAGCAGGGGAAGGAACAAATGTAGGAGGAATAAAGACAGAAAGAGGGGAGGAAGGAAGAAGGAGAGTAGTGCGAGGAAAGGGGTGGGGTGGGGGGTTGCATTCCTCCACATTCCCTCTTGTCCGGGGGTTTTTGGATGGGCAGCGGAGAGGGAAGGAAGGTGGAGGGTGGAGGAGAGGAGAGGGATGGAGCGCTGGGGAGGGGCCGGAGTGGCTTTTGTCTGCTTCCCACGTTTCAAAGCCAGTCTTGAAAAATGAATAGACAGAGGAAAATCAATTGCATGACCTTCACAGAGAGAAAGAGAGAGATTGAGAGAGCAGGAGAGAGCGGGAGAGAAGGAGGAGAGAGAGAGAGACAGATTATGGAAGGAAAGGAGCAAAGGAAAGGCTGAAGGCAGGGAAAGTAAAATGACCCATGCTGTATGTTCACGTTTGGTAATTGTGCAGTGTTTGCACATCACATTCAAGGACTATTCGAGATCATTTATATTTCAAAGCCTCTCCATTAAGTAAATTTTGGTATCAGGGACAGTTTTTTTTCCTGCACTACACTTCCTTTAAAAAAAAAAAACAGGAAGTCTAATTTATTTCAACCAGAGCTATTCCTAAGCTTTCTGTTGCTTCTGATAAGAATCTACTGCAGGTCTGCAAAGGGGAATCCGAGTCAATCAAGCAAACTGACAGTTTAACCAGATTCTACCAAAGCAGTCTTCTTGTTGGACAGGTAAGGTTAAACAGGTTAGAAATGAAACAAAGCCAGGCGATAGAGTGTGACGGTGTGCTGTTTGTTCAACTGAATGAGGAGGTTTAAAGTAATTCAATGTTTCACTCCCTTTTTGGAGGTTTATATCAATTTTTAATCCTCTGACACACTCTGTATTACGCTACTCTACATCAGCAAGAATAAACCACACCCAATCATGCGGACAGTATTATTTTTTTCTATAAAATAACAAATAAAAGCAGAATTTAAACAAACATTTAATAAGTGTTAGTGAATATAAATTAGTTCAAAAGCATCTTTTGCGCTGTGGTTCAAATTTAACTTTTGCATGTTGGTTAAATATAATGTTTATATAAAGGTTTGTTAATGGTAAGTGCCAACATAATAATAATAATAATAATAATAATAATAATAATAATAACAACAATAATAATAATGCAAAGAAAATAACAAAAATGAAAAACAAGCCTGTGATTGTGGTAAAACAGAGATATCTTTTCAAATTGTGAAAGTGTCAAAGTGTGAAATTAAACTTTCTACTTTTATTTTTTTTAATAAAACAGAAAAGGGGGGAAAATATCAACCTGTAACAGGTGCGCGAGGCAGCTGGAGAACCCCTCTGCCTTTTTCACAACGTACAGTGCAATGACAAGTCAGCCGAGCAACAGGGCCAGCTGAAGTGTTTTACTGTCTCGGCTAGTGAGGTCAAACACACCTCTCTCCTCCCCGGCGCTCGTGACATTGACTTTCATTCTGCCTCCACTTGCTCTCTCTCCCTCTCTCTCACTCTCCCCCTCATTTCTTTCATTGCTTTCGTCTTCCCTCGCCTCCCCTTCTGTCTCCCCCACCTCTTCGCGATCTCCCTGCGTCTGCCTCCCCTCTAATTCACAGCGTTTAAAGCAGCCTGGGCTTTTAAGGGAAGTTAATTGCACTCAAATTATGTTCGACCGCAAAAGGAGTGAGGGAGTGATGGAGAAGAGACGGAAAGATAGAGGACAGATAGAGGGAAGGAGGGAGGGAAGGAGGGAGGGATGGATGTCGGCGTGAGAAGATAATTGTGCCAGAGAAGGACGCTGCGATTAGGGTCACTTTTTCTCTCGCTGTCCGTTGAGCGGCCAAAACATCACATTTGGATTGGTGGTAAACAACTTGGCAAGTGACCGGGCTCTTGTTTTGAAAGGGTGAAGCTGCGGCGACAGAGCCAAACTTAAGAGACAAAGATGAACAAGAAGACAGAGAGAGAGGAAACTGAGAGAGAGAAATGGGGGTTCACTGTTTGGTTCCCATGGTAACATCCTAACCTGGTTAAAAGAGGTTGACACTGTGGGGGTGGAGTCTGTGTATCTGCAGCCCCCCACGTGGGGATGCTTGGGTGTGTGTGTGTGTGTGTGTGTGTGGCCATTCCTCTGGACTGAACTGGGATTAAATTATGTATTAGACAAAAGTATAATGAAAATCATTCAAATTTTTTCATTCAATCATTCAAATCTTTTCTGCTTGTGAAGCGCTGGGGAGTCCCAGCGAGTTGACCTGTGAGTCAAATCATAATTAACGTGTCCATTCGTGCCCTGTCCCATTCTGTCTCTTATTCCCACAATGGAATTAAATCTCTTAGCAGAGTCCCGGGAAGCTAATGGAATCGGAGTGTGACAGAACAGCTCGATCAAAGACCTCAGCCAGTTCTGCGTCCAGCTCTGCACACAAGTCACGGTGTTTATTCGCACAAACTCACTTAAAGGAGAATTGCAATTTAACACAGCTTAGCTGAAGTCAGGTTTTATTGCTTTTGACCGTCTTTTTATGGTTAAAAACTGAAGGATTTGATGAGATCAGGGATCGAAACAAAAAGAGCAATCAGGCAGTCACACATTTTTAACAGTGCATGGAGAAAACCAAGACTGGGGTGTCAAACTAATTTTAGTACATACAGCCGCGTTTCCACTGCTCAAACAGCCCGGAACAATAAAACCCAAACATGCAGATATACTCATCATAATATATGTATGTAAATCTTCCTTAATTTAATTGTAGCAGTCTATGTGCAATATCTTTGTCAATAAGAAAATGTGAACATAAGAAACAACGATCTATTCGTAGCTCCTTTGAACGCAATGCTTCCTGGTGCAAAATTCATTGAAAAGGCCAAACATGACAGCCTCCTTTTC
>VUQR01030644.1:51642-77330 GCA_015108515.1 Hemichromis elongatus
GTGTTTATGGACACAAGCGATGAGATGGAAAAACGCACAACAGGAAAGAAGGGAAGGTGGGAGGGAGAGGACAAAACACTTCAATATACTTTGCTGGTGAGTGGAGGCGGACACAGGGGAGAGGGGAAGGACAGACAAACAATGTTCTGAGTGAAAAAGTATAAGTGGTTGTTTGTTTTGGAGGGCATGTCGCCCCTGTGGACCGCCCCAGCCCCGCGTCTCCTGTCCCCCCTGTCTGACCCCTCTGCCCTGGCTTACACCCCGGGCCACTCCCTTGACAGTGGGGTTGCTTAGCCGACTTAGCCCAGGTCAGGCACCTTGACCAAGGGCACAGCCCTCCGCCCACTCCCCTGGCGCACAGGTATCCTTTTTTTTTTTTTTGTCTTGCTCACTTGGTTTTCAAGCTCGGAAGCGCGAGGGATAAACCTGGGAGCGACACATAGCAGATGAGGCAGGGGGGAGAAGACATGGAAACAGAAGAGGGGAGGGCAGAATAGCTGGAGAGACAAAGGTTGGAGAAGATGAGGACTCGGAGGGAGGAGACATGAAAAGGATGGAGGAGTAAAAGTAGGATCTAAAAAAAGGGGATAAATGGGGTAAAGAGAAGGGAGTAAGGATGGTAGATTGAGGGAGGAGAGAATTGATCTGCGAATGGTTAGTATGCAGCCCCCACTCCACCTCCACCCCACCCCATCTTCCCCTCCCTCCTTTCCTCTCCTCTCCCATCAGTCAGTGAGGGCTGAGGGCTGAGAGTATGTTGTGGACCACTGCCCGGATGCCTCATACATATTAAAGCCCCCTGCTATTATTTATATCATGTCTCTCCTTCCCCTGCTCGCTGCCCCTCATCCCCACCACACCACCATACATACATGCACGTGCATCTCTGTGCACACACACAGGTTCACACAGATGCGCTGACAGACAACCACTCGCACAAACAGTGACACACAATGACACACGGAGACATAAAAACAGACAGTCTAGTCACATACGCAGGGAAACAGAGGCGTGCCGTGTGCTTGCATAGGCACAAACACACACTCACACACAGACACACACGCTCTCAGAGAGATTTGAATGATCTCGGTCTCTCCTCACGCCTCCCTTTGCGCCACATTCTATACCTGTTTTTATGTCTGAGCCTGACTCATCCTCTCAATCGCTTCGTCCCTTCCTCATCTTCTCATTTCTGTCTCATCTTTTTTCAATCTCGCCTTCCTGCTTGAGATGAAGTGATATTATTCGGATAGGTCTTAAGCCCAGTAAAGCCCATAAGGACCTGTTCTACCTTGTTTTTCAACACCACCGGGTTGAGGGATTTCACCTCTTTCAAACAGCTGGTCCAGTGTCCTGAGCAGAGTCAGATTTGATCCTTGAAAATGACAATGTGCTAACAATTAAATAAGTACATAAGATAAGTACACAGACAGCTAGGTGCTGATATAATCGGTAACATGAAATGCTCAAAGCGAGGTTCATCCAGAGTTTAATAGAGATATCCAGCCATTTAATGGACAGCTGCAAACTCTTAACTTTAAAACATTAATGAACGAGTCAGTTTTGATGTCAGACTCAAAAAGCACGCAGCTGAAAAGTGCTGACGTATTATCGACTCTGAGGAGAAGAAGGATCGGTAAATAAAAACACTGAAATTTTCCTCGTGTTAAAAATTCTTGATTAAAAAGAGTTTACTGAGGTACGTGAAGGTCAGCCAACACAGTGCTGTTGGTCTCCAGATTTACCACCCTCACTTGTTAGAGCTGGACAGAGAATAGGGGAGAAATAAATAAATTAGACCTCAACAACACAGTCTTTGGAAGTGAAAAGTAAAGAGAGTTTGCCAACTGTGAGCCAAACACACACGCTTGCTGTATATTACTTTGCTGAGCTGTTATCAGAGCCTTTCCTTATCACTGTGGGAGCTGCGATCCAGTGTGCTCTTATGTGATGCATGAGGTTAGCTGAGAAAAGAGACATTTTTATAAAGAAAAGACATGTAAATAATGCAATTCATTTAATTCCCCTGTGTCTAGGGGGATATATATTTTGAGGTTTCCCTTTTTAATTAGAACCCTGAATTATCCGAAACCTGTGTTGTTCAATGTCTTAATGCGTAAGATTTAATTGAAGGGTCTTCACTTCAGTCGAGGCAGTTTTTGTGTCTAATCTTGGGCTTTTTCAGTAGCTGCGTTTATTTTTGTCTTGATGCGGTCAGATGTTAAAATGCTCAAATATGTATCCAAATATGTTCCCGGGTCAGCGTGGTCAGCTGTTCTCACGCGTTTTCAAAGTGTGACAGTAGCGCAGTTGTTATGGGATAATTACTTTTCGAGTCTTGTAAGTATGCAGGGCAGCAACTCCATATGGTGCCCATCAAATCTAGTATTTAATAATATGTTTATTACAGGTGGCGCAATTGCAAAATGTGGCGCGCCGTCTCCCAAGAAATTAAGGCCTGCGTGTCTGGCGCTGAATAACATAAGGGGTGATAAAACCTCGTCTGTCATCTTCCCTCACTCGGTGGGGTTTCCTACATCTTTACCCCTCTCTGTTCCCTCATTGTCGATCACTCTCATTCACCTGCTCCCGCCTTCCTGTTCCCCTTATTCCTCTCCCCGGCTGTGATGTCCTTGAGGGCCTGCTGAAGCTCCCATAAAGCCTGCAGTAAATGGCTCTAATCCGGTAATAAATGGCTGTGTCCTACAGACAAGGGTGTGAGGCTGCTGCAGCCACGGCTTTATCAGATGGAATAGTATTGGCACACACACAAATGCGCACACACACACACACACACATTCACAGATGTAATGGAATCTACATAGAAGTGTGTAAGCATGCATGCTCCCCCTTTTTCTGCTTCTCTCTCTCTCACACACACACACACACTCATGCACACGCACTTATTCATGCGGCTTCAGATGGAATCACACCTTCTTCAATTGTGCCGCTTTTATGGATGCCATGCAAGAGCAGTGCCATTATTGCCTTTAAATGATTAGAGATGCGACTATGATGCATTATGATGATAGGATCATATAGAGCTGTATGAGCTGTTACGTTGCTCTTTATGCCTGCTGGGATAGACTGTAACTGAATGAAGGAGCCGGGAGGGACACGGGGAATAAGAAGTATAGTAAAGTGACCTTTGGAGATAGTTGGAGTTCACCTGTTTGTAATCAGCAAATACAATTGATTTTTATCTCCCCCTGGTTTTATTTGTGTAGCACTGTAGTCACTTGATCCTCCGAGACAGGACTTAAATGTATGTGTGTATGTGTGTGTGCGGGTATGTTGAGGGGTGGCAGGTGGAGGCGTCTTACATCCTCACATTCCTTGTTGAGTTGTAACCCAGAGCGGCACTTTCATTTTCCCGTCATAACATATATTGATTTTTTTTTCTCCAGTGCACGCGCGTGTGTGTCTGTGTGTATTTGTGGGCGTGCGCTCTCTCACATATAGTTATTTTTGGACAAAGCGTCTGGTTTTGATCGGCTTGTGTGTGCTTCTCTTCAGGTGGAGCTGACCGGCAGCAGTGTGTTCGACTACATCCACCCAGCGGACCACGTCGAGATGGCGGAGCGGCTGGGAATCAGGCCACATCTACGGGCCGAGGCCGGCTGTCACACAGCCCCGGAGAGCGCTTCCAGCTCTGCGTCCACCTCCTCCTTAGCTGGTACCCCTGAACCCGGTACTGTCATGGAGAGAAAGCAGAAAGAAGAAACAAAAAGAAATAAATTAATTTTTAACATTTCACTGTGCTCAAATGGCATTATTAAGACAAAAGTAAAATTAAAATATGCTTGAAACAGCTATTGATATTTTCTCATCCTCAGCGGCTCCATCCAGTCCTCATTCTCCTGCCGACGATCCACCCGAGCGTGGCTTTTTTATCCGCATGAAGTCCACGCTTACCAAAAGAGGCCTGCATGTCAAGTCTTCTGGATACAAGGTATCAAAGGAAATGCTTTACCATAATTTGAAAACATATTATGCATTCCTTAGCTTACTTGCATGTGTTCGGAATAAAATAACAATTTGGGTTTGCTGGTGTTTTTCACAGCACATGCACAAGGTGGTCATTGTCGGTATATTTTATGGCTGTGACCCTATTTCGCTCTGAACCGCTGCACATAGCACAGTTTACTGCGCTCACTGCTATAATACCAGAACTGCTGCTTTGAATCTTTGTAACAGGAGCAAGTTTATTGCATATCAATAAATGTTACATTTTCTAAATCATTTTTTAGTCTTGCAGTGCATCAAAGAGCTCAGATTCCACCTGATCTTTATTTAGTAATCCTCTTAGAAGCTGACCTGTGCGCACGAGTGTGTAAGAAAGTCATTCTGCTTGTCAGGTAATCCACGTAACGGGACGAATCCGCTGCCGCCCCGCTCTCGTCCCGGGCTCCACCCGATCAGTGCGTCGGCCGATGGGTTTGGTTGCGCTGGCGCACACTCTCCCGCCCTCCACGCTTAATGAAGTCCGCATGGAGAGTCACATGTTTGTCTTCCGAGTGAACATGGACCTACAGGTTACATATTGTGAGAACAGGTAATCCATCTATTGTTTTGCCTTTTGGGAGTCGCTCTCTCTTTCATGTTTTTTCATGAGGAGCTGGCAGAGCACCCAGCCAGTTGGTGGTGTTAGCACACACATCTGCTTCTGTTTGGCTGACAAATGTGTGTGTGTTTTTTGTTTGTTTGTTTTTTTCTTCCTGCAATGCTTTATAGGATCTCTGAGTATATGGATCTGACTCCAGCAGAGGTAGTGGGACATACCTGTTACCATTTCATCCATGTAGAAGACCTGGAAAACCTCCGGCAGAGCCACGAGGACTGTGAGTCACATCCATATGGATACGTATAATATATGATATTCATCCCCATCCCTCTCTTTCTTCAAGTATCTGAACTTGGCAAAGCTGCTACAAGAGCCTGTTGAAATCTCCTCCTGTACTGTTGTGATAGGCGCCCTCTGCTGCCACCTTCATGAACTGTCAAACCAATAACAGGTTGCTTTTCTTACCATCTTTGCTCCTCAGTGCTAAGAAAAGGCCAGGTAGTGACTGGTTATTATCGCTGGCTCCAGAGGAGAGGAGGGTACCTGTGGATCCAGTCCACTGCCACCGTGTCCATCAACCACAAAGCCCCCCACGAACGCAACGTTATCTGGGTTAACTACGTCCTGAGGTCAGTAGAACCAGAGCAGAGCTGAAACCGCTGTTTCTCCACGAGCGCTGTTAGGAAGTCATTTTATGTATGCAGGCATCACACTGTGTACAGAGATCCTTTGAAGGGATAGCTGATGAAATGTAGAGGGATTATTGGGATAGGGAGGTTCATTTATTCCAGCATGTGAGAAAACTGGTAAGGATACACACGAAACGAGGACATCAAAGCAAAGCGTTAAACCGGTGCCTAATTAATGTAATAGTTATTTTTGATTTTATTATAAATCTTGAAAGATTGGCGAAAAATATCATTAAGTTCTTCTTATTCTTTCAATAGATTTTTAGATTAGTTTGAATTTGCTAATGTTTCTGACAGTTTCTATGCATCACGACCAACATGCAAAAAAATTTGCAGCTTTAAAAAAATGTACTTTTTCTTTTAAAATGTTCCTCATTTGACAGTGAAATGTTTATTTTATCTTGTATTTTAAATAGTATTTAGTAAAAGTTATCACTTTTTCATACCTTTTGCAGTTTGGGTTTTTTTAATCCTCCATAATGTTACTTTATGCATTATTCTATTGTTATTTAATGGCATTATTCTGAATGAGCAGACACCCTGTTACAGAAAGCTCCAAATCAGATTAAGAACATTTTGAAAAACCCTGCACTTTGATTTCTTTTTAAATATAAATTACCTTTTAAATGTCGTATTACCTTTGTTTAAGGCTTTGGTGTGTTTACCACGCAGACCTTGTACACACACAGAGCGAGCGCGAGAGAACATAACCGAACGCGCGCACAGCAGCAGAGCAGTCAGACAAAAACAAGAGGAGTAGGCTGAATTTCAATGCTAATTGGACTGAAGCTATATAATTACAACAAATGGATGTCAGAATTTTGGGGCTGAATGGTGTTTTAGTTAATTAGTGCTGTAATTACAAGAGCTCATTAACTTCTCCAACAGCCTCCTCCTTGTCTGAGCTTAACTGTGTATAGGTGGGCTGCTGAGTGGAGCATTTGTGCATGTGTGCATGTGTGTGTGCGTGCATCTGCGTGTGTTTCAGAGGGTGCGGTCTGTGTGTGTGTCTGTTTGCATGTGTCAGTGTTTGTGCATGTGTGATAAGGGCTGTTGGAAGGAGTGAGTGTGTGTTAGATGGAGGTTAGAAGGGTGTGAGGCAGTTTGGCTATTGGAGGTAGTTATTAGACTGATTATATGTTGTTTCCATTTCTAAGTATTCACTTAAATCAGCATGGCATTTCTGGTTTTTTTTTTTTTAAGTGTAAGTGGCTTTAAGTGGTTGATGATTTGTGTATACATCCAGCTTTTCACTCTCTCCCTTTCTCTTTTTTGCTTTTTTTTTTACATCTATCCATCCAGTCGAACAGAGCTGCCCGACACTCCCCTGGATCTGCTGCAGCTACCAGAGAGCATAAGAGCAGAGCGACTTCGAATCAGCTCGTCCCCAACCGACGGGACCACACAGGCCCGAGGTACCACACTACATACATTGCTACCTTCCTGTGACATCCAATGATGCACTCGCCCGTGCCTCATTGTCTCATAAAAATCTCCATCCTCCTCAGGCTCGCAACCAGTGAAGAGCTCAGTGGGGAAAAGTGACCCTGATACTAAAGGCAGAGACAAATTCACCACCACGGCCATTCAATCAGAGGACAGGAGAAAGCGCCTGCTGAGGTCTGATCCGGAGGGAGCACCTCCCGAAACCCGTCGCAGACTGGAGGAGCTCCGTCACGCGGAGGAAAGTGTCTCTGCCTCCTCAGACCTGGCGAGCGAAAGCGAGGGGGAAGAGGAAGATGAAACCGAGTGGGACCAGGGGGGCGACAGCGACAGATTGAAACGGGAAGACAGCGGAGGAGGAGGTAAACAGAGCAGAGGAGGAGACACCCCGACGAGAGGGGAGAGGGGAGGGAGGGTGCACAATGGCCGGGCTGTGATCCAGCAGCTGAAAAGTGTAGTGACTCCATCTCCCCTGTCCGGCAGCCCAGGCATCAAGACTGAGCATGAAGCCCTGACCACTGGGGGGCGCTGGGGATCACACACTCAAACTTCCACCTCGCACACACACAGCACTCAGCCCCAGCCCTCGCATGCGCACACACCATCCAGCAGCCTCAATGGTGACAGCCCCACCACCCCGATCCCGGACTCCTCTTCTAGCAGCGAAGCCCCGCCGAAGGGGTTGTTCACACCCCCGTCCCCAGCTTTGTCCCCCGCCATGCCCGTGTCCTCCCCGTTGCCCCGCGAGGACAGGGCGGTGTCGGGGGTGGTCAGCCGGAGCAGTGGCATTAGTGGTGGTGCAGGTAATGGCCCTGACTTTGAGCTGCTTCAGAGACTGGCTGCTGGTAGTGCAGCGGGGCGGGTCCTCTTCCACCCCCTTGCCCTCGGCCCGCAGGGCCCTCAGAGCCTCTATGCCCCAAGCACTATCCGCTACGCTCCACCTGAGCTCCCCCCTTCCCACCACCACAGCACGGGACATAGTGATGGCCTGCAGCTACGCTCGGACCACCACAAGGGACCCCCACCGGCCTTCTTCCCCCACCTACAGCGGCTGGCCGGCCTTCCACCCTTCAGTGGTTTCTCCCCATCTGACAGTCCCTTCTCCTCTAGCCTGCCCTTCTGTATGAATGGACTGAGGGGGGCTGCGGGCACAGAGGAGGACTGAGTCTCAGAGGGGAGGATGTGAGAAGAGAAAATATACTGAAATAGAGAGCGGAGTGACAGGATGGAAAGAGAGACATTGAAAAGGGCAGGAGAGACAGAAGTGGCAGTAGATTAAGCCTCTGAGGATGTTACTAATTGGACAATGAGTTGAATAACTGCAATCTAAAGTGTGTGACAAGCCGCTGCCACAGGAATTTATCGTGTCAGCCTGTTGTGTACAAGTGACAGTGACTCTTAGAGAAATGGGGACATGGAAACTTTTGACTGGTTGTCCCTCAAGACTTTTCATCTTCGCGACAATAACGAACTCTGCTCTGTGACTTTCTCTAGATGACTGTGTTGATTTATGTGTCTCTTCCACTCAGAGAAGCCATATTGTACATAGAGAGAAAACCATGACGACCCTCAGCTCACATCCTCTTGTCCGTCACCGCACATTAACCCAATTAACCCTAAAACCAGTAGGAAGAGATGGGCACTCGTCTGTAGGAATAAAAATGACTTTGGAATATACATTTTTATTATTGCAGTATTATACAAATCATCTCTTTCAGTGGGCTCCGGGTGAGAGATGGATTATAGGGTTTCAACTCAAAATAGGTGGAGACAGCCTTTTGGTGTTTTGTATCGATACTTAAAATAATAATTTAAAACAATAATATTGAAAAAAAGATCCACGTATTCATCGATTCAGCCATACTGAAAGCACACTTTTGGGACAAAAGTATGATTAAAGTAGTCCCAGACATTCCATTATATATAAGGGAAGGAAATGCAATGCAGACAGGACGCTATTTGTGTTGTTTGGTTATAGGAAGGCGATTTGTTTAACTGATTATGACTTCTAGTGTATCATGTACAATGCTGCAGTTGTGTTTGTGTATGAAAGCCATATTCTTGTTTGTTTTTAGGCTCTATTTTTTTTTTTCCTTCACCAGATGAAACAGATTGTTTAAAATGTTTTAGTGGATGAAAAAAAAAAATCCGAAAATGTTTTGGGAGGGGAAATGTGCTGGACAGAAGTGTTTTTATCATTTAAACATGTTTTTTTTTTTGTTTTTTTTCTCTGAGCACTTACCGAAATTTGTTCTGGTGTGAACTCTAAAGCACTTCACGGTTCGGCGTGTGATCCTGTTAAAACAGAAAACAATGCAAGAGCGGCCGCTAATATCATAGCCTGACCACCGTATGTGGAGTGGGGATGGGGGGGGATATAAATGCTCATTTAGAAAGGCAGGTAAATAAACAAGACCACATGTGGTCATTAAAACGTGACCGTCGGAGGTCAATAAAACAAAACAGAATTGTTCTGATATTGGTTTCGGTTCAAGCGAGTCAACTGGAGATAAAGTTTTAAATTAAAAAGTGGAAATATGAAACACTTTAAATTTTAGTTTCATAGCAATTGATTGGAGCTCCTCTCAGGAAAAACAAAACACTTTGGTCATGGGAAAAAAAAATGTAACAACTAAAACAAAATTATACATAAATATGTAAGAAAATCACAACTAAAAAAAAAGAAAGGAAAAAGTAATAAATAATATCAAGTGTCACCCGGCCAAACTCATTATGAAAAAGAAGTGAGAAGAATAAAATTTAACCACAATAAGCAGTGATATAAGCTGTGAGAGAGATACATTAAAAACAGTCTAGCACTTTGTAATAAGGTCTTCTGATCTGTCATCTTAGCCAAATACATGTAAATTTATATATACAGCAATTTGTTGAAAGCCAAGCCTTCTGGCACTATTTTCTTTTTTTCTTCTTCTAAATTGAGATTATGATCGACAGCCTGATCTGAGGGTTCGCTTTATGGAACCTCTCATATTGTCACGTCTGACAGAGGCGGGTGGGGGGGTGGGGGTGCACTACACACCCATACTACAAATATGTGTCAGCGCACATATTCTTGGGTGTTTACTGGTATAATAAATGTGTGTGTGAATGCGTGCGCGCTCGCGTGTTAAAAGTGTGTTAGTTTGGGTTTTTTTTTTTGTTGTTGTTGTTGTTTTGTTTTTGGGTTTTTTGTTGTTGTTGACTTAAACGGCTAACCCCTCGCCCATCACTGTGAATCTAACATTATTCTCCCATCTTTGTGAATACTCCACCCACTTGTCAAATAAAATGAACAAATGTAAAAATTAATAACAGTGATACAGATGATGATGACGATGATGATGATGATAACAATAAAATATTCCAGTAGAGGAGCACAACTCAATGTCGGTTGTTTCTTTCTTGCTTTTGTAAGCGTGCAAATTAAGCAGTTGTGATATTTGAATTTTTTAACGTATTGATGCTTTCGGTTTCTACACATAGCTCCTTGTGATTCAAATAGATACCATTTTTTCTGCACTCTTTTCTTCAGTTAGCATGCACGTTCTGTACTTAGAAGACAAACGCAGAGAGGATGCATTGAATCTTGCACAGTTCTTTATTAAAATAGATAGATAGATAGACAGATAGATAGATATTGTTGTGCAGGTCAGACAGGACATCTGGAGTGTTAGTTGCTTTGAAACAAACCCAGAAGCACAGAGAGTGTCTCACTTATAGCTGTTCATACATTACCACGTATGTGTGTACATTGGCGGTTTGCTTGCATGTCTGTCTGTGCGTGTGTCTGTGTGTGCGTGCATTTCCGTGAATTTGTGTGTGTTGTCTGAAGCAGCCCCAGGGAGGGGCTCTGACATTGAAGACGGGTTAAATCCTGTTTTACATTCAAGTGGCAGGCCCTAGTTCATTAGAGTGAGGATCATTCCTCCTCAAGACCAAAGGAAGCGCATACTAAACAAGAGCAGTTGTTGGGGAGAAAATGCCATTGTACGTGCAAAACCGTATGTACTGTATAAGTGGGTGTGTGCGCGTGTGTGCTGATGTGCCGTGAATTGAGTTACAAAATAACCTTTCTTCTTTATCTCTTCTTTTCTATGGAGTAACATCTTTATAGAGGGAAGTAAAGGTGCGGCTTCTGCAGATTAAATCACCGTGGGTTATTTGTGTGCACGTGTGTGTGTGCGTGTGTGTGTGGCGGTGGCATTTCTCCTGACTGTCTTCTTCTCAGCCTGTCACCGAGCCACCCGTACGCCCTCTCTGTCACTAACTTTGATGGCTTATCTTACCCCTTGAATTAGAGTCATGCTCCTTGGGGAAATACCTTAGCACATGTAAATGCATTTGAAAAAAAAGTACAAATATGGAAAGGAATAATAGCGCGAGGGATGGAGGGAGACAGCCAGACAGTTTCCATCTGACATGGGCTCACTACACTTCTGCAGCTCTTTTTTTCCAGATCCTTTTCTACCTCTACCATTTTCATCTTTGTCATTGTTTCCCAACAATCTCCCCCTTTCTCCTCTCAGCCAGGAGAAGGCCAATCCATACTTAATGCAGTTCTCAAGGCAGATCCTTTGATCCGTACGTATGGCATTTAACACCTGAAAGCAGATGAGCACTCTGCGCTCAAAATAAGCAGAGGTTAAGACTCCAACTTTCGATGCTGAGAGCGTAGATGTGCAGCTGAGGTTTGGAGTTGTATGAGGCCAGACCTGGACTTTGGGCTGTGTTGTGCCGGCGTTATGGTTCCTATAGCTGCTCTGGGTCTGGGCTAGATGGTGTTTGTCAGTGAGGGCGCGTCTCCTGCCTCTGGGCGCACTGCCCTTTAGACGCGCCAGGCCTCAGGAGCCTCCTGCATGCCAAACAGACCTGTGCAGTCAGATGCAGCCACGGAGGAGCGAAACGGAGAAGAGGTGGGAGGGGAGGGGAGGAGAAGGGAACGTGAGGAGGAGACCAGAAAGAAAGGACTTGAGGGTGAAAGGGTAGAAGAGGATCTGAGGAAGAGAGCTGAAAGGGGCTCAGGGAAGAGGAGGTGGTTGTGTGTGTGTGTGTGTGTTTGTGTGTGAGTGTGTGTGCGTGTGTGTGTGTGTGTGTATGTGTGGGGGGGTGCTCGTCACACTGCTGCAGTAGCCATCCAGCCTAGTCGCACCCTGCATGTGAAACACAACTGCTCCAAAACGCCCTGGGAATCTGCGAAGGAGAGGTGGAAGGAGAGGAGAGCGGGAGTGAAGGAGAAGAGGAGAGGAGAGGAGGAGAGGAAGAGAGGGTGACTCTGAGGTGAGTCTCAACAGCAAGACTGTGTGTCGATGGCTGGGAGATATCACAGACCTTCGCCCTAACCCAGTCAGAGATAGTAATCACAGACAAAGCCCCCCCATCACTAACACACCCCCACACACACACACGCTGCCTGTTTGAGTTCAGATATTCACACATGCTCGCCGATGAGCAGCTCGTTATAAAAATTATTCATGTACAGCATGAATAGACGTCTATGTGTGTGTGTGGACAGTTTGTATATCATTTGACTCGTGCTGCAGGGAGCGTTAACTGCAAACTCTGACAACACTTAAACATTATACTGGGTGCTATCTGCACAAACCAAAAAAACCCAAAATGCACTATACACGTCGAGATTTATATGTCTTGATAATTTGCTGCAACTGAAGGTTTTTGATTTCTTAAGATGCAGGAGAGATGTTTACACATCTCCCCTCCATTTTTCATGTGTGACGGTAAGTATTTAATCACAGTATCTGTGTGTTGTCCGAATTAGTGATTTTTTAAATATGTTCCCATGTTTCCCCACCTGCTAATCCTGAAGTTACTGAGAACATCAGTTTCATCACATTTTATGAGAGAAATTCCTCTATTTTGAAACTCTCTGAATTTGGCCCCAAACACCAAAAATAACCCTCAAAATAAACAGAAAATAGTCAGAAAAGGCAAAATAAACGAAGGATGAGATCCTTTTTCCACCGTTAAGCTTAGAAACAGACTTAAAGAGTAAAAGTATATATTCTTATTTATTTATTTTTTAAGAAAACAGCAGAACTAAGATCTGAATGATTAAAATAAAAGACTTTCTGTTGGTGTCTGCTCAGAACTGTCAGAGAGGTGTAGATGGGTGCAAATCAGTTCCCCATTAACCCTTATCTTCATGTATTCATGTTCTTAAAACAATTATACTTTTGTTTAACTTCCCTGCTGCCATAAAAGTAATGCTTCTTTAATTTCGAGGGTTAAGGTTTAGTTTAGATTCTCTTTCATTGGACATGAAAAAGGCTGCTTCAGGACCAGGCCAAAGGCAACACTGATGCTCCTGTATAATTTTAGGAATCTGAATTCAGTCCCAACTTTTAACATGGTACCATATCATATTATTACTTAAATTATTATGCATTTTTAAGCATTAAAACACAACTTGTTAGATTTGTTTAAAGTTTCTTCAAATTCTTCACATTTTTGTATCTTCAGAAATGTACTGTTATGAGCTCTAAGTAAGACAAGTCCGCTTTAATTATAAGACTTGCCACCTCATTTCATTGACTTGAAATGAGCCAAACTTCTATTTTATTCAAGAAAGAGTTTATGAGTAAAAGATTCCTGCGTGATTTCACTTCATGTACATTTAACACAAATCATCAGAACTAAGTTTTTTTTTTTTTATGATCAATGATTTAGATGCACTAATTTGAGCATATTTAAAACCAAATTTAAGACCAAGTCATAACTTAGCATTGTCCTCAAATATGGGCAGGTCGCTATAAAGTTTTGAAAAACACAAAATTAACCATAAAAACCACTTACAAAAATAGGCAGCTGGAGGTGCCTTATAGTTTCTGACACTGTGACGGTGGTCGTGGATACGTGAGGTAGTGGCATCTTTGACGCGTCCCCCAGATGCTTTATCAGAATATGTTCTGGAAAGTTTAGAGGCTGTGATGATGCCTTCTGCTCTTTTTCCAAGTTCTCTGAGATGTCCTGAGCAGTTTATTTATTTATTTTCTGGTGTGACAAAACAACTTTTTTGCCCAACCACATTTTATCTGATCAGCACATCTGAGGTCTTATTGGATGGGGCATCAAAGGATACACACCGATGTAACTCGACAGATTTCTTCTTGCTTTATTACTGTATATACAGTAGAGCACACTGGAAGATGTTCATTAAAAAAAAGTAAACAATGGTGAACTCCATCTCCACATGTGCATACAAACTCTTCTACGATCAACAACTCTTCATATCCATTAAATAAACAATTATAGTGATTATATGTGGAATTCACTCAGAAACCTTATGGTTACAGCAATACAGAGTCTGTGTGTGTGTGTGTGTGTGTGTGTTTGTATAAATAAGCACTGGAAAGCCTGTGAAAAATAGGCTTTGCTTCTAAAACTCTAGCGTTACTAAAGTGACAAACTAAAGCTGACAGAAGTGCTGTTGCCCTTCGAAAACAAAATAATAAAAAAAAACAAACTAGAAAACAAAAAAAACCAAGTTAAAAGCCCTCAGAGATTTTTGATCAAAACAAAATTACAGGCCTGAAACATTCACTCTGCAGTCCTCCTCGTAGGTCTCAGTTTATCACATCCAGCCCGTTTGAGCTCTGCACTTTCAAGAAAACTTCAAGTAGTCATTCACAGTTAATTATACTGAATAAGACAAACAGCGCCCAACAACAGTTGGCTGTGAATGAGGATTAAAAATGATAAAGTAAACTTGAACAAATAACACGGCGTTCTCGGGACGTCTTTGCAGAATGTGTGAATGTAAAAAGAAAACGTAAGAGACTCAGACCTGGATATATGTAGTTATAACAAAACTTACAAAATGTTGATTTATTTTCCAAGATCGAAGGTAGTTAAACTACCAAATTACCAGCATATTTCACAAATGTCTTCGACCAGTTTTCAAAAAGGTCTTAAAAGTCTTTCCCCACTTTAATATAATATTCATCTTAATAACAACAGATAATAAGATCGTATCTACAGACTCACACAAGGCCTACATATGTAGGCTGCTTATACACGCACTTGTACACAAAATCCACATACATACAAATAAGGGAAACCCTGAATTGGAGCAGCACACATGCACAGCTTTCCACTTTGCATTCTTGGAAGACCTCTACTTGTTTTGCCCCTTGCCGTCACCGTCCTCACTGTCGCGGGAGCCACGGTAACCCCGGTGTTCGCGCCTCTCCCGGCACTCTCGGCACTCCTCTTCGTCCTCTCCCTCCTCTCCCTCGTGGATGATCTCCACCTCTAATCGGCCGATGTAGAGCGATACAGCGCAGAGCCAGAAGAGGGCGACGCTGCCCACCACGGCTCCTTGGAGCAGCAGTGCTGGCACAGACAGCAGCATCATCCTCCGCAAGGCAAAGAGGCTGCCAATATACGAGGCACCGCCAAACGACACGCACGCACCTCCCAGGATAAAGAAGGCTGAGGAAAAACAGATTGACATGGTATTATTGTAGAAACCCAATTAATTTCCTCATAAGTCACTGTAATTAAAGCTGGCATGGAGGCAGGTTGAATCGACTTTTCCCTTTAATTATTTAGATGAAAATAAAAGATTAAGTGGAAGATTTTCTGGCACGAAACTTATTTCAGAAGTTGTACAAACCGTTCCTGTAATTTAGCATTGAGAATACATCAAGTAGGTCAGCGGGCTTATATTTTGACATAAATAATACCGCCCTCCTTCGATTTACTACTGTGGCTCGAAAGTTTTGTTTTCAGACATTTTCAAATATTCACACCCATCAGCTGTCAATTAATATTGATTCCATGAAGGTCTTGTTTAATAAAATTTTAAGAGCCTAATCTCACGTGTCAGATAATGATGACGTCGGTTACAGCTAGATATCAAGGATTTTGACTCCCTTTCAAGTCAGCTGCAGGAATCCTTGGGAAATTATTCATATTAAAAGTGCAGCGAGTACCCATTACCAAGGTTTCTACTTCACAAAGAGACCCGACGCATGTTTACATTTTTAGATAAGAAATATCTTCTAGAGAGACGCCCATTTTAAAAATCCTTTTGATGTTAAATTTAGAACTATACCGATGTTTGTTACTTTGTTTAAATTGTAAGCGTGTTTTATAAACAGGCTTAGGCCTAAGTGTCGTGGTTTTTAGCTCTTCTGCACATAAAACTATCCCGTACCGTATCCTGCTTCTCGTCCAACATCGCTTTGAACGAATGCGATGACTCCGATCCCGGTCGCCAGCAGACCGTTCCTGAACCACGAGAGGAACCCTGCAGAATGATCAAAGGCAGAAATAAACAGCTGACGCGTTACAGATAACCAAAAATCAATCATGCCGTTTACTGCAGCTGCGTACCGCAGCTTAATTACTGCCCTTAAATCTGCATCAGTTTAACGACACCAGATGTTGATGTTTAAAAGAAAGAAATTATGTTTAAACAACATGTTTGTGATAGAAATGGTGGCTTGCTCAGATTATAACTTCATATTCGGAAACAAACGCTTTTAACTCTTGGTTTAAACTTGAGTGCCGTCTCACAACAGAAACAGAAGAGATGGACGTCCTCACAGCTCTTCCTTGCAGCTGGAACCGAACACAGTTTGCAAAAAACGCACAAAGTCCTGACAAGAGATGAAACCAGACAAAGCAAACAACCTGTGTGTGTGTTTATGTGTGTTTGTGTGTGTGTGTGTGTGTGAGCAGGGGGCATAAACAAAGACTAATTTAATAAGGACACCAAATCCTTAACAGAAGTGTGACAACTAATGAGGTCTCATACAACAGACATGCAATAAACCCAAACCCCATGAAGGATACGACGCTCTGACTGACAGAGAGGTGCTGATCCCACTATATGATCATTTTGTAGGGTGCAGTTTGGGGTGCTAATGAGCTGCAGTGTGCAGATGTAAACAAAATAACACAAACGTAATAAAGTATAGAGCCATGCAGTTCAAAAGGACCCCAAGCTGGAGCTAAATCAGCACTTAACAAAGGCCGAGTGTATTACAGGACTGTTGTATTTAGTGATAATTATTTGAACTTAGTGGATTGTCATAAGCAAGGACATGACTGCACTGACATACTGCATAATGTCACCAGTGTTAGAATTGGACCAGTTATGCCTTTTCCTTTTACCGTGTCATACACTCTGTATACACTCGTGTTGAAAAGAAACATCCTTATTACCTCCGTGAGAATTAAGAGGGCAAGCAGCAGCCAGGTTCTACTAATCAAATGCACTTAACTGATCACCAGCAAATATGTGCACATCTTTAAAAGCAGAGGTTTTGGCAGTTTGCTGGTGTGGAGCATTCAGGTGTGTGTAAACACGTTGCCATAATCTTTACCAGAGTGAACATATTCATAAAGAGAAAACGCAAAAACACAAGCGCTACATATGCCAGACTCTACGGCTAGCATGTTCAACGTTCCCACCTGTCCAACATCTGAAGGGGAGGGTAATTATCCCAAGCACAGCAGAAAATATACAACTTTGATTCTTTTCTTTTTCAGGCATTAACGATTTAAAGTGTTGCAACGATCCAGTTTAAATCCAGACTTCAACCTGATTGGATCTGTGTTGGAAAAAAAGAGAGCTGTGCATAAACAAACGCCTGTAAACTACTATTTACTTAAATAACACTGTAAAGACAAGTGAACCAAAATTCCTCCACAGTGACGCGAGAGACCGATAAAGTCACGCAGATGGTGATTCCTTCAAGCTTTTCTATGTACATAGTTTTTCCACAGACCTGTAAGCTGTTGTGGTTCCAAGGTTATAAACATGTCTGCCTAATACATGAAAGATTTGGACTCGGAGGAGACACAAACTAAGCCCCAATGAGATTCACAAGCTAGTGTACTCCTAGCCTGGATAAAGTTGCAGGAAGAACATTTGGTGTAAAATCTGTGCCAAATCAAATATGCAGATCCATCCTCTGTGGCGACCTCTTGGGAAATAAGGGAGCAGCTGAAAATACCTGCGCTAAGTGTGCACTGTCTATTGTGACGGTGGAGGATCGCGTGTAACACGGACAAAATTTCAAGTATTAAGGTCACTGCACTGTGTCTGTGTAGAGTGCTCTAAAGGCTTGGTTTCAAGTCAGTTTTTCTAGTCTGACCTCTGCATGAAGAGCACACCTGCAGCCTCCCAATTTTCTACCTGCACAGAGCATCAAGTACTAAAAAAGCAACATACATAACATAGCATAGCATACATTAAAATTATACAGCCAGATGTAAGCATTAGAAATGTCCACTTTAATTATTAAATGCATTTGATTTGCTGGTTAAATGTAATGCATGTTAAATATTAACTGTATACTGGAGAATATAACTGACCTACCAGCCTATACTGAAACACTCCTCTAAAGATAACTCGTGCAAGACATTTTTCACGTGCCACTGGAGATACAGGTTGGATTTCTGGAAGGTGTTTTGTGTTGTTTGAGCCCAGTTCTGCAGCAGCTGAACTGCTTTGCTATGTTCAATCTCTGAACATGACTACAAATGAACTTTATTGCATTGGAGTACATACACTCATCATATGCATGAATTTCACTGCAATTTTGGGGCTTTTACTTATTTCTCTGAACTGTTCTTTTTCTGGGGTCGAATGGTTGTACAGCACACATTTTTAATGACAAAAAAAAAAACAAACAACAAAAAAAACTGGTGCACGAAATGTATGTATTTGGGGTTTTCTCTAATCCACACAGGGTCAAAACTATACCGAAAGGATAAAATAGACACATGTATACCCACAAATATTTGGTTAAATGTCTCTTAGCAAATGCATTTGCTTGCCATCACCAGGTTTCTTGCATAATTCTTCCTTTACCACTTTTCTTGGCAGGATTGGTGTGTCCTGGCACAGACCTGGCTTTTAAGTGTAGTCCACAAATTTTCAGTAGAGTTTAGCTCGGGGCTTCTGGGAGGCCATTCCAGAAGCTCAATGTTAGCCTGATTTATCAAGTCTAAAACCAGTTTTGGAATGGATAAAGTAATTCAAGAACTGTAGTCGTCCATCTTCATTATTCCAGTACTACTCCAAACAAAAAAAGCCCCAGAGCATGATGCTGCCACCAACTACCTTGATAGTTAGTACAGTGTTCTTAGCGTCACCTTTACTCCTCCAAAGATACCTCTTATCATTGTGACTCAATCTTTGCCTTGTCTGGCTATAACGTTTTTTCCCCACAAGCCATTTGGTTTGTCCATGTGGGCAGCCGCAAATTTCAGTTGAGCTTGAAGGTGTCGATTTCAGAGCAGTGGCTTCTTTTTTGGTCAGCATCCTCATCCATCAGCCCATCGTCACGTGGAACGGGTCTTCTGGCAGTTTCTACTTCATGGCAGACCTGAACCTTTTTGGTTCCCGGGTTGTTCCTAAACACCTGACCAATTTACTCACATGTGAAGATGACGACTTGGGTCGCCTGTGCTTACGCAGAAATGTTTGAACTGATGATCTTGGAATCTGCAGTTGTTTAGAAATGACTTCAAGAGACCTTCCCGACTTGTGTACATCTACAATTCTTCTCCTTAGATCTTTCCTGCCATTGTTCTGAATACTGGTCAGTCCAATGAGTGCTGTCAAAAGGAAACAATCATTTACCGTAAACCACGATCACTAATGAGAAGTAAAAAGGCCTTAGTCTTTTCAAATTAAAAGACACTGGCTGTGTCTGAGGCTGCATGTATGCTTTTGACTCTGTATGGACTAAAGAAAATCCTAAACAAATCCAAACCTTTTTTGAAAGCAATTAAAGATGTGTGTTGTACAATCATTCCACCCTCGGAAAACAAATTCAAAGAAATCATTAAAAGGGTTAGTATGAAGATTAGGACTGGAGCCTGTGTTGTGAAGCAGCAGCGTTACCTGTTTCATGGGACTTTCTCAGTATCTGAAAATAAAAGAAGAAAATCTATTAGCAAAATGCATTTCCTCATTTATTAAGAGTTTCATTACGTTCAAAACAATTCCAACTTACTTCCTTCAAATAAGGGGAACGGGGAAGAAAAAGAAGCTCTGCCACTGAAATTACACAAAGCTCACTACTGGCTGTAACACAACTACTGCATCATTAGGACTGAACTCACCAAAGCGTCCGCTTTGTCGAGGTCTGTGAGCTGGTACTGCTGCTGCTGCTCCGGCCCCCGGCTCTTCCCCCAGGGCCCCTTATCCGCGACACGCTGCCGGGTTGAGCCGTGCAGCCTCCGCAGCGTAGCACCGGTGGACGGCGGCCGGACCTGCTTCACGAGCCGGGCGTAGTGACACACGACCTGCGGCAGCTGCTTTCTCATGAACAAAGTCAAGAAAGCCATCACATCACTAACCCCTGCTAGCTAAAGTATGAGCCGAAAGAAAAAGCACAACACGACCTCCGCATGCCCTGTGAACCCTCACACGGTCAACGACAACCCGGAAGAGTCTCAGGCAAAGGCGCAGTAAAAGGTAAGCAGAAACAACAGAACAGCGCCGCCATGCGGCGGAAGACATACGTTTTTAAAAAACATAAAATACCATATATGGTTTTTTCTGTGTGTGTGTGCTGTTTTTTTCTTTACTTTCTTTACTTTCTTTTCTTTTTCCCTAAGTGCTTATGTCGAACGTCATTGGAGACAGCCTGCAACTGCACATTTGCGCCACACGAGGGAGCGAGAGGACAAGCTGGGGTAAGCCATTTCCATTCTTATTTATTTATTTGAGTTCAAAAACTTCAACGCAATATGGAATTAAATGCATTCACTGCATTCAGTGGTTGACGAAATCTTAATCAATCAAATATGTATATAAAATATGTTAATATGCAGAAGAAAATCATGCTCCGATCTGAGCAGGTCTTCAACATCAAATGTATGATTATGGCAGCTTATTGGGGGAATTAAATTTTTTTTGGTCACATATGTAAAGAAATTGTGTGGCCATGTTTGTAAATTGTCATACAGTCATGTGAAAAGGAAGGATTTCACAGGACAGTCCTGTTAAAAACTAAGTACACCCCATTGATAACTTTCAGTCATTGACATTTGCAGACATTTGCTTAAGCACAGCTCTCTTAAGGTCCCACCACAGCATTAACTCAGACTGAAGTTTGGACTTTGACTGGGCCGTTGCATTGATTCTTTTGTTTTTCAGTGATTCTTTGGTAGATTTGTTGCTGTTTGAGATCATTGTCCAGTTGCATG
This sequence comes from Hemichromis elongatus, assembly GCA_015108515.1. NCBI lineage: Eukaryota > Metazoa > Chordata > Actinopteri > Cichliformes > Cichlidae > Hemichromis > Hemichromis elongatus. The sequence continues at coordinate 72,529 of VUQR01030644.1, forward strand.
ATCCAATTCCAGCCAAGCATTAGCTGTTGGACAGATCGCCTCACATCTGACTCTAGAATACTTTGGTGTACAGAGGAGTTCATGATCTGCTCGATGTGCCCTGGTGTTGGTTTGGCCTGCAACACACACCACAAACCACCCTTGCATCACTGTGGCCAAACATCTTCCCTTTGGTCTCATCTGTCTAAAGCATTGTGATTTATTCAGATGCAGACCTTTGAAAAATTGGCAAGGACTTCCATTCCAGGAAAACCTGTGGCACACCTTAGTGTTTTTTCAGGATTGCACAGAGTCACGTGGAGACTTTCTTTCAGATGGCTGCAGTTTAGCTTCTATCTGTTAGAATAAAGTCAGTTAACTTTTTATAGACTCCAGAAAGGGGCCAGGAACACTACATGTATATTAGCAAAATAATTTGTGTTGCAAGCAGAAAATAACATGATGGTGTCAAACAGTGGAACATATACTTAAAAAAAACCTGAAGACAACAGCCAGACGTTTCTTAATGAAAAGGTAATCTTGTAGTCTTCTCCTCAATTTAAAAATAGTGACAGATCCACAAATACTGTATCACTCTACATTCCCCACACCTGTGTGAATGTGTGTGTGCGTTTGTGCTCTAGCATGCTCTCAGTGAGGATGAGCAGACATCTTCTTCCTGTACGCCTTTTGTCTTTGTCGGCCTGCTGGGACCCAGAAAGACCACACCTATCGTACCTGATTGTTCAGCACGAGGAGCATAAAGAGCTGCGCAGATGGAAGTTTGTATTTTTATTCCTCTGTGTGCGTGTGTGTGTGTGTGTGTACTGACAGCCAAATCTTTGATGTAATTCTGCAGCTGACCTTGTGGTCATTCTCACGCTACTTTCCCTAACACAATGGTAGATTGATGTTTGTGTAAACATATACAAAGAGCGCTCACATATACAGCTTTCAGTGAAATTTGCTATATGCTAGAGCTGTATATTAAAAAGAATGATAAATTAATTAATAGCATTTAAAATTTATTAAATATTTGAATTTGTTGCTACTGATGCTTTAAAAAACAACCATAATTTGTTGTACATGATTTCATCACAATATCTCAACAGTTTTGTGAATTCATTCATTCATTTCATATTTTCCATTTAACAATGCACAAAATGTTTTTAATTGGTGGCAGGTCTGGACTGCAGGCAGGCCAGTTTATCACAGGGAGTGCTATATTAAAGAGCCGTGCTGTTGATCATGGCCTGGAATTGTTTTACACAGACTGACATCACCTAGATTGCTGCATATATGCATATCTCTATCAGTCTATTGTATACCGCAGAGTCCCAATGGTGCCTTCATATATGTGCAGCCACATCCCCCGGTTCGTCCCCATACCATCATACATCATCATCACAGATTCTGGCTTTTTAAGTGTGCCCTGAGAACATCTTTTTTTTTTTTTTTCTTTACATCATAGTTTTAACATGTATTTGTGGATGCAGTGGCAAATGTGTTCGCAGATAACAGTTTTAAGCCCATTCGGGGATTTATACTAATAAACAGCATCTTTTTTTAAAAAAAAATCTACTGCTGCCATATTATTTTGAGCACATCTCCACAGGATCAAGTATACGGCTGCACCTGCAGTGGATGATACTGCTTCAGTGATTTAATGCAAATGTGGATGTGCATGTTGTGTTGTTCTGCCAAACCAACCAGGACAAAGGAAACAGCATTTTAAAGAGGATATTACAAACAAACTGGACTTTAACAATATTCTGCATTTCTGTCCTTTGGGTATACATAAGACTAGATTGTGCCAATATTATGAAACGGATGCAACTTTTAATGGAATGGCCGTATATTCGTGTTGAAGTTTGATGATGGAAGTCAACCAACAACCAAAACTTACTGTATGTTGTACAAGTTATTTAAAGAAAAGCTAGCAGCACAGTTGATTGTCCAGTTCCTCTGATTTAAATCTTTACTAACCTCCTTCACTCTGTCCTCTCCTCCCCCCCTCCCCCCACTACCCCCTTTACCCTATTTTCCCAAGTTTTTTTCGACAGCCATATTCATCAGTCCCTCCTATTCTGCTTTTATGCCGCAGCTCTTTTAATCATATATTCTTTTCTTTATTGGTTAAAACCTTTTTTTTCTCTCAGTGTATTGCTTTGTTTGTTTTTTTATTACTACTTTGACTTATTCTTTTTTGTGTGTTTGGAAATATTTGTCTTTCATTACCTTCCCATTTCAGACCACTCTGTCTTCTAGCATCCATTCACTAAATTTTCACCATTGCTTAGTCTTCTACAATATTCTCCTCTCTAAACAAATATAACAGAAATTGTTTGACACTCAAGTCCTGCTCGCTATTTTTAGCATTAGGGTAGATTTCATCTAACTATCATGACCTTCATCATTTGTGCTGTCACGTGTCCAGCAGCATTTGGCTCTCCTTTCTCAGTTTTGCTGGTCTGGACAAGTGAAACAAACACAGAGTTTAACTGTGTATAGGACTGACCAAGCAGCAAACCTACTGCTCTAAATAATAAACCCAAAACAAAGTTGCGTGGCTGTCCGCCAAGCCCTGATCAACTTTGCTGTGCTTGTGCTTGTGCAGTTATCCAACAAATAATGTGGCTTCCTCGGTCATGTTATTATATTTTTTTTTATTTCCTGAACATCCAAGAAGTCTGTGTGCAGGTTTTCCAGGTGATTGTAAATAATAGAAAACATTTATAATGAATTTATATGTTAATTTTAGCAAATATCTGTGTTTGTGTGATGCATATATACAAATCTATGGTTGCACTGTGCTAAATAACTTCACCCATTGATCCAACTATTGTCTGTTGTTGTTCCAAAATAAAAGATGTCCTTAACCATGATGCCTAACTGGAGTCTTCAAATGTAGGTCACAAAGCAATAAGTGACCTCAATTTTTATATCGTTTATGGGATTGACACACATAGCAACATAAAAAATAAAGAAAACATTGAAATATTAGTACAGACTAACAAATCTGGTGTAATAAAAGTTTGAATTTAGAGCAGAATTGGTGAAAATTTGCATCAGACTTTTTGGTTTCCAAACATGGAAAGAAAATGAAAACCAAAACAAAAAGCTTAGATAGTCTACTCGCAGGCCTCAGCTGTGCAGTAACTCTTTGCTTTTCTCTTTGCTTTCTTCCTGCAGCAAAGATGATAGCAAAAAGGAAATAAAGAGACAGATAGATGGACGAAGGAACAGGAAAGGGGGAGATGTGTATACGTGCGGAGCTGCACTAGTCTGCGTTACATAGTCTGGGGGATTCCAGCCAGCTGCACTGGGAGCACTGACCTTGGCAGCCATTGCTCTGTTTTTCAATCGGCAGGACAAAACAGCGTTAGATGTAAGTGTCAACCGGTCAGACAAATGATTTACTGACATTTACTGAGACAGACGGGAGCTTAACAAGTCCGCGCACGTGTAACAGGAGCAGAAAAATAAATAAAACGTGTTTTCTGAATGTACTAATTTGCTGTTTTCAGCCAGATCATTCACTTCTGCCTCACTTCGTTATGCAAGCACTGCAATGCAAGTTATAAAATTCTCTGTGCCACCGCTACAGGATACAGGATGGGAAGCTTATTTAACGGTGCAGGTGTGTGAATGTGTTTGTTTCCATTCTTGTTTTTTCCTTTCATTTTGGTGCTGCTTTGCTTTTGATCTCCTGGGAGTCCTGATTTTATTTTTGAGGTGAGCTGTTTTCTCTGACAATAACTCTTGCACTGATTTATGGAGCCTGCATGCGAGGTCAACTCTTTATGCACTTGTTATATCACCATCCTCTGTATGTCCTGTAGAGTCTTGGTTAACTGTTCAGACTCTAGCAGCAAAGCAGGAAGTTGCTTTACCCTTTAGCCTTTATAGTCAAACCAGACAATGAATCATCCTTCATCTCTCGCTGCTATTAAAGCTGTAATCCTGTGGTTGCCTGTGGTTGCCTGTGGTTGAAAATGAGCTAATTAAGTTGGATGCTGAATTGTTAAGTCCCATTAAGCACATTATCTTTTCCTATGTCTATAAGATCAGAGTTAACCTTTGGGCAGCAGCGCTCTCACGGAAAGTCACACACTTCCAATGATATCTTGTTTTTCCAACACTGATAAAAATGTCCCACAACTCTGTGATGAGCAACAGTAAAACATATTGATGGGCTGGTCAATACGATGACCTTTCACCTTTACATTGTGACAACTGTGTGAACAAAAACATGATCAACGGGTGACAACTGGAACATTTCCCCAACATGTTGGTTTACATGTTAATCTTAAAAATATTGGTTCATATTAAATGTAGTGAGGCATCTTTTTATAGTTTTACTTTAGCCTATGAGCATTTAACAGACAGGTAGATCACTTATTGTCATGATCCTGGGTCAGTGACCCAGCGTCTTATGTTAACACGGTGTTTTGTATTTGATATGTAGGGTTCACATTCGCAGGGTTCTAGGTTTGCTTTCTGTGTCGCTCACTTGGTGCCTGGTTCGTGTCCCTGAGTTTGTGTTTGTATTTCCTGTTTTACTTTGAAAGTCTGTGTCACTTGTCACTGTGTTAACTTGTGTATTGTCTCGTTATCTGTGATCATTAGTATCAGCTGTGCTCCCCTTCTGTGTGTCATTTACCTGATTACCTCATGTGTGTATTTATAGTGGCTGTTGGTGTGTGCTCGTTGTCAGATCGTCTGGTTAGTTTACCCTGTTAACTCACCCTGCGTCTCTCTGTGCTCCATGCCTGGCTTGTTATGTCCTGATTATGTTAGTTACCCTTAGTGTTCCCCAGTTT
>VUQR01030645.1:0-41849 GCA_015108515.1 Hemichromis elongatus
TCATACATAAGGCACACTGTCAATTTTGGAGAAAATTAAAGGATTTCAGTCCAAGTTTATAGTACCAAAGATACGCTATAGGAGTTTACTATGGTGGTTTGTTTGGGGGCCGGAGGCTGGGAGACTTTGCGGTCTGGGATACAACACGCAGTTTACACACTTTTCATTTTGCACTTCATGGCACTGCTGTAAATGGTGACGATACTAGTAGTGCTGCAGACTGTAGTCGGGACGCTTTCCCCACGTTATCTACACAATACATTATTCTGCTGCTCATCTGACACTCCACATAATAGTAATAATAATAATAGTAGTAGTAATAATAATAGTAATAGTAATAATAGTAATAGTTGTTGCGACTTCCATCCATAAATAAAGCCGCGGCCGGTTGAATTGGTTGTGTTACTGTGACGCGTCTCCAATAATCCATAATGACTCGTACTTGTATTTTTGTTGATTTATTTTAACGAACAAAAACAAACACTTTTGCGCCTTCAATCAAAGAACAAAATAGCGCATGTATCAACTGTCGTGCAAAAGAGAGTGTCAAAAAATGACGTGGCTAAAATGACGGTCAACAGAAAAGTTTGGTCACAAACCAATCACCCAACAACCCGCTGTCGACACCGGGATCAGATAAATAACCTGCGACCACACCCACATGCAATCACCTGAGATGCAGGAAAAGCTAAACACCTGTGCTTTGCCACCATAACAAATAAACAAAACATAAACTTTGACTTTGGCTCTTACATGCTTTTTTCAGACAAGTGGTCACAAAGCGCTGCACACAAAAGGGTAAAATAAATATGAACACTGAGTACCAAAATAGCCAATGAAAAGATAACTAAGGAAATTCAAGAAAATTTTAAAGCTCTACTGACACCAGTCGGATACTAATGATTACCAGTAACAGATGGGCCAATGTGGAATTTTAGGTAATAAAACTTTGAACTTTGGAGACATCACAAACTCACCTGAATGTATCTCAGTGCACTTCTTAAGACGCTCAGATTGGAGGTTTTCTTCTCATCGATGTTCGGGATGTTCTTTTTCAGCGTCTCGAAACACTCCTTCAGGTGTGCTCGTCTGACAGACCCAAGACAAATACAAGGTACTTCAGACAGCGCTAATGGTGAAGCGCACTTTAATATAACAACATCTCTAGTTGGGAGTCCTCTGATTCAAATATGAAGCACATTTTCAAAATTTAAGCGCTACCAATTAGTAAAACTTTCAGGGAAAAAAAAATGAATCTATTGGCAGATGCTTTTGGGGAAAGGGGTGACCCTACCTGTTTTTCTCAAGTTTGTTATGCACCTCTCTTGTACCAGCCCTGCAAGAGCACAGTAAAATGGTGATGTTTAAAAGGGCAACATAAGTGAAATAATAAGAAAATTAACCCCAAACGAATTAACCAAAGAAGCTGTTTCTTACTTTCTGGAGCAGACAGATCAATGACAATAAGTGAGTGAATTTATCATCTTATCCAAATTATTGTAACAGCATCAACTGTGCAAAGTAGACTCTAATTTATAGTTATCTGAGTGGACCAAAGAAGATTACTGATGACACCGTTTTAGTACGTCTGTAATCTGGACTCCTAGTTAACTTTTTCTTTTTTTTTTTTTGCATTTTAAGGACCGTTTTAAATTGATGCTCAGTAAAACAATACTGAGTTAACAGGTCAGACATACCCTCCAGGCCTCTTCTTGCCGTCTAGCTGGCGGCTGTCATCAGGGGGACTTCCACGGCTGACGGGGCCGTTGTGCATTGGGGCCTGCTGAAGCACGGGGCCCGAATGGGGCAGTAAGGCTTGCTGCTGTATGGGTGAGACGATGGTACCCGGATAGCGCTGAACCAGCTGCTGGTGTAGTTTAGTGTTGTTGGCTTTGGTGATGAGCTGCGACTGATGGTGGTGGTTTTGGATCGGCTGCTTGTGGTTGGCAGTCACCATGGTTTGGGTGTCAGGTTTGGGCTGTGGGGAGCAGAGCAGAGCTGCGGCACTTTGCTCCAGAAGGGGGTGACAGTCTGTCTTTGGGGAGGCCAGTGATGGAGCAGCAGGAGGGGAGAGTGTGGTAACAGGTAGAGTAGGTGAGCCTGTAAGGTTGGGAGTGACCACAGGGATGGGGATGACTGTAATGGGGACGGAGGGAGGTGGCAGAGCCGATGGCATGGGTGGGGGACGGGGCTCCGTGTGGAGCTCCTCTGCGTTAGAAACATTGTTGATGTGGACTATGGAGTTCACATTAAGGTGGCTCTGCTCTTTCAGGTGCTGCAGACGCAGCTTCTCCTTTAGTTCATCCTCTGTGGGAGAAACGCAGCCGTTAACACAACCAATCCCAACTATACACACACCCACACACAAAAATGCAACAACAACCCTTTGAGCTTTTTAAATCTATTTGCACTCACAGTACTGACAGATTTTCGGAGAATGTGAAAGGCAATAAGCCAGGGTCATATCTAAAAAGGCCTTGATTGGTTTGTTATGCTCTACCAGCGCAGTGACATTACTCCTGCTCATCCTAATTATAGTAAACCAGCAAAACAATAAGTATTTGACCCAAAGCTGAAGGTATATCATCACATGGCACCAACAGATGTTTTTTTTAACTAAATCTAAAACGTGTGCAAAGCCATGTCAGTAGCAGGTTTCAATTCATCTGTGCCACAACAGATGAATCCGGGAAGAGCACAAACATATTCCACAACTGTGACTCCCGTTACACTTAAAGTGATGAAGCATCATTAATAACATTATGAAACATCCAGTTGTAAGTCAGAGGGGCTCTACAGGAGAATGTTTGTTGTTATGTAATTACAACAAGCAGAAATGAAAGTCTGAGCTTTCAGGTTGCAGGCTCTTCTCTCTTGCTGTTCCTACTTTGTGTTTTATCGGTACATGCATTTTCACATCCACAAAAATACTGCCCAGCTTTGAGCACATCTTCACAAAAGAAGCTTGTTGCTTTAATGGAGGTACATCTTGCTGTAATGTAATCCCGGTCACAGTCCACTGACTGAGTTGTGCTGGGGAAGTGAGCGCAAGTCGACTCTAGATCTCTACTAACAAAGCCCGAGGGTCTCTTTACTACCAACACGCATGTCCGGAGGTTAAGTTTATCTGTAAAGGCATGTTTATAACAGTTAATAAATTGAGCCAGCTTTAAAATGATTGCACGTTTTGATTACTATTAAATAAACTGTGATTGTAGCCATGTAAAGATTTGTACAGTTAAATATGACTGAAAAGTGATCAGCTTCAGTGTTTTTGTAAAACGTGAGTCAGTCTAAATACGTCTTACAGGGCTGTCCAGTCATCTAAAGCACACCCCCTCCACACTGTATAGATGCTGTGGAAAGGGACTCTAGTTGCTATGGCAGCTCATGTTCACAGTCAGAAAATGTCAGATACAAGTAGCTGTCATCAACATCGTTATAAATGCGATCAGGATGCTGCAGCAGTACACACTCATCGCTTCGCTGCAGAGCTGAAGCTTCAGCGGCACCACAGACTTCACCCCAAACCACCGAAGACAAGTTCACATAAATGATGACGGCAGTGAGCGACAACGACACAGCTGGCTACAAGAAAGTGGAGTCACGCTAAAAAATAAAATAACAAACGTTATTGCAAATTTGTAGCTGGCCTATTCAACCGGGCCAGTTTATTAGGTACACAACTTCCCAAAAAGTCACTGACACCTTCCCACTGAAGATTAAAAAAAAAAAATTTCTTAGGTTTCAAAATCTGAAATGTTGTCTTTGTACCTTTTAAATAAAAAAAAAAGGGTTTCAATGATTTACAAGTTTACAGTTTTTGTTATGCATTTTACATACAATAGCTACATTGTATGTAAAATTCTGCATAGCTATGTACAATAAGATAGTATGGAGCTACAAATAAAATATTCCAGGTTTGCATATTGTAGTTTGTTGCATCATAATGTAAGCTCACCATAAAATAGGTTGTACAAAATAATAGGAATGTCTCACCTGTTAACATCACAGACTATTTGAAGCTGAATGAACACATTTCTAAAACACCAACGCTGATAAATAATGGATCTAACCAACTGGCACCAGAGGGTGAAGCACGAGATCAGCTTGTTTAATCAGTTAGGATTAAGAGCAGGTTTCTCTAGTATTTCTCGAAATCGCAACCTTTTATCGATTAGTCTTTAGATTTACTTCAACTTTTGTTCAAAGTAAAATAAAATAAATAAATAAAAATAATAATAATACGATAGATACTACTTTTTAAATCTGTATACTCAGCTTAAAATATACATGCCCACATTTTGAGGGTTCAAAGTTCAGAACATTATAGCCCTGCAGATCTTTCACAGGTCTGGTAGTCTATTTAGATCTACTAAAAGCAGTGCATAGTGTTATGGGTTTACATTTTAAAACACTAACGTGACTTTCTGAATGACTGTGACTGTAAAAAAAAAAAAAAATCATGTGTATGAGGGAGAGATATTCTATCCAGCTCTAAAGAGCTCTAGAGAAATTTTAACAGCGTTAATTTAAGCGTTTCATAGCGTGTTTTCCGGTGTTTGAACATGTACTGTTGCACTGAAAAGTCTTTTCTTCAGAAGTAAAATCATACGAAAGAACAAGATGTTCCAGTTGCAGTACACAGCTTTCATAAGCTGTTGCATGCACAATTATGATTTCTGACCATTTAATGTTGTGTTGTTGACATAAACACACAGAGGGGTCTTTTCTGAAAGAAAACCCGTGAAACACTTACAAAAACAAGCAGGTTTTCTATAGGCATTATATAACTGCAGCAGTACATAGAGGAACACTGGCCTAGTTTCCCGCACACAGTGACCTGCTCTACAGTAGCAGAGAGGAGGGAGGAGGAGGAGGAGGAGGCCTCTGCTTAGAATGCAGCAGGCAGGAGGAGCTGAGATAGAAATAAAACACGATCTCTCACTCTGAGCCTGCGTGGACTCTTTTCATAATGATGACTTTTAACTATTCAGGAACATACCGATGTAAATATGTCAGAATTAGCCAAAAGGCTACTTTTCATCCAGGAATACGTAAAGAGCTACAGAACATGTAAAAATGGAGTTGTAGGGTTGTGAGAGGTAGCTCAACCTGAACCTTTCCCAAAATGAAACTACACATCACAGCTATGCAGACTTAAACAACTCTTGACAGGTTTATTTGCTTTTAATATGCAGTGCAAACACACCCCTACAGTGGTCCGTGTAAGATACACTGATTTATGGGAGTGTAACTGCATGTATGAGACATTAACTCGTCTGCCATTTGGATGTGTGACAATCATGGTGACAGTAAAGTGAATAAGACCGCAGTCACACAAGGCTAAAGACCGATCTGCGACCATCTGGCAACCACTGGTGTGGAGGAGAAAAGTAAATAAAAAAATAAAAAATACTAAGCCCCAGTCACAAAGGGTCATGAACTGGTCAGTGATTCGTAATGATTTCCTGCACCTGAAGCAATTTCAGGTTTAATCACCTTTGGAACTGAGCCTCCAGAAACTACTGCCAGCCTTTCAGGGAATACATGGGTTGCCCAAGCTGCCCAAGTGGTTGTATCACATCCAATACGATTGACGGTTAAGTGTGATTTAGACTTCTGCAGGAAATCTATGTCATAACAACGTAATGCCTTTTGCCTCTAGACCCCTTCGAGTTGCTACAGGCTGCGTTGATCCGACGTGTCATCACATTTCTCAGGACGTGCACGTCAGATTACATGGAAGGCTACGGCGTAGGGTTAAGAGGAGTTTCTGGTTACGTTAGTTATGCAGTAGATTGCAGCACGACATCACAAGAAACTTGAATAGAAATCTGACATGAGGAGTTTGTTAACTCTGGAGTTGAATAAAGTTGTAAATATAAAAACATAGCGCTTCTGAATTCTCTCCGGATGTAGTTCACACGGATGGCATACCGGAGTGAGTCATCTTCTTTTTTAAACGATCTTTGGGAGGGGTTGCCCGGCACGCACGTGGTGGAAGGGGCGTAGCCATCTGTGTTTTTTAAACTACAGGGGCGTGGTTTGTTGTTACACGTCATCGACTGACACTCCAAGCCCTCCACGAGAGTCTGGAGCGCCAGGGGATTTTGTGATTTTGCTTTTGTTTGTTAAGAAGACACAGTCACACCGAAACACACAGGTACGCAGACTACACTACAACACCTGATATCTGGAAGGCGCGTGAAGGCACTAAGGGGCGCAGACTGGTGAGGGGTGAGGCAGGGAGGGAGGGAGGAGGAGGAGGAGGAGGAGGAGGAGGGGGAGCCTGGATGCCAGAGTCACTTGATCCCCAGCGGACGATGTCAGGTCATTATGTAAAACGAGCCTGGCACTCCGCGCGCCACCGCCCTTCATCGGCCCGTGTTTTGTTTTTATTTTTAATGTTCCGCAGCAGCGCGTGCAGATACTCAGAAATACAGGAAGGCGCGCGGTGACGCGGCCGAGCTGCACGTTAAGTGTCTATGCAGCAGGTTTCGATGCAGTAACCCCTGACACTGCAGCAGAAGCCCGTCTCTGTCTGCCTGTCTGTCTGAGACCTGACCTCAATCTTTACGTGAAGCGAAGTCTCCAGATCCACAGCAGCCGCTCTAAAACCGGAATCAAAGTAAAACTATGAAAGACTGAAGCGGTCTTTAAATTCATACGCGAAACACGAGAATCAGTTCAGACACTGTGCCGTTAGATGAGCCACAGGCAGGGTTTCCTCTTAACTCGGAGACTAAAGCTTTCACTGAATGGGTGGACTGGTTCCCAGACCTGACTGCCAGAGTGGGAAAAAACGAGCGAGCTTTTATTTATTTTATCCTTTTCCCCCAATAAAACACAAACTTACCACGTGCTTTCTGTTGTTGCTGGGCTTGAAATTCCAAAAACTTGGCCGCTTCCAGAAGCGTTTCGATGCTCATTTCTGTCCGCTTGGAAAGAGTTTTTTTTCCTGGAGAAAAGGCTGTAAAGCAGACGCGCCTGTGCGTAAAGCCTGACACAGGGAGAGGTTCCCGGTCTGAAGCCGAGGGTGGGGTGGGGGGGAGGAAGGAAAAAAAAAAGAGGGTAATCCGATACCCCCCTCAGTAGAAACTCTACCACTTACGTAGAAGAGTTACAAACAAGATGGCGCTCAAAGTAGTACGAACAAATAAGGTTTGTGAATCACGCAGCGTTTGTAACCGCCCACAGACAAACGCCCTCCCTCACCGCGTGCATGCAAGTGAAACATCGGGAAAACACGGAGCGGGGTTCGGGTGATTTCGGTCCCGTGGAGCTCTCTTCTCTAGTCACGTCAGTCACACGCAGACATTGTATCCAAAATGTTGCCAATTAAATATTCACCGGCGGGTTTTTCTGTTAAGTGTCTGGCCCTGGGCACGCCCTCTCGCTGCTTGATGCTGTTTGATTAATCGGGAGGTGCAGTTGTCACCACGTAGTTGTTCTGAGGTCGACAATTTGCATGACTGCGGTAAATTTACATCTTATTGGCGCTGTGTCCACCAGCCAATCAGCGCGAAGAACAGACAGCGAGCTATGTTTGGTACGTCAGGGTCACATGCTGGGAGTTTACGAGCGTGCATCAGCCACACAGGCGCATTTTAAAAGTAAAAATCAAGCAGTCACGGGGTAGACTGAGCCCTGCATCTAATAACTGCAAGTACAATACTAGTTCTAACAGTTGCATGATAAAACCTCTGTGCACATAAACATTATAATGTCTTATTTTTCTTTTACCTTCATGTTTAACAGTGTTTCTATACTACGATTAGTTCATACATTACTGCCACCCTTTAACCTCTGTCAAACATAAGGCCCAGGGGTCAAAATCTGTCTGTCAAAGACACCAGTTTGGCCCATTGGTCATGAAGGAGGGCATACATTTGGACTTTTTACTGCAGTTACGTGTTCCACAGCTTCCCCATGGTGATTCATACTACACTAAAGTAAATAAGTAGTAGATAATCAAGTGACAGAAGACCTGCTTTTTTTCCTCTATAGAAATTTGTGAATTTCATTTTTGTGAAGTTACCAGAATTTTACATTTCTTAAAATTTAAGCCCAAAGAGTCGTGCTGCAACGTTTCTTCATCATGCAGAAAAACTGAGACATACTGTTGAAACTTCACTCGGTGTTTTTGTTGTTATTGTTTTTTAAATTCAGATATCTCAAGGATTAAATAACTAGTTGACGCTGAAAGTAAGGGGAGTTTCACTGGTCCAATCCAGTAAAGTTAGGACTATAAAAAGTTTGTCATCCCTGTACTAATCAGTGTTACTACTAAAACACTATCTGTAGTTATTAAACAATAAAACAATAGAGAAGTAGAACATTGTGGCTCATCTGATTAATGTAAGGCCACAGCTCAGTTTTACTTTCATCATTGACTGCTAAGGATTAATGACAATACACTTCCCTCTAACCCTACAGTGATTTTATCCACCCAAATCTGCTTTTTTATAGTGAAGGAAAAGAAAAAGCAATAAATGTAACTATTTTAGTGGCTGGAGGCAGAAAAGTAAATGCTGGACTTATAAATAGCTAGTTTGAAAAGTTTAGCTAGTCATTTCAGGTCTTGTTGATTTATTAGTGTAATAATTCCTGTCACACCACCAATATCCAGACTGATTTATAGGCCTTCAAAGTTTGCAGAAAAAAAGAAAAGTCCTCATTATGACAGCAACATAAATAACCGTGAGAGAGTCATTGGAAGTTTTTTCCAAGCACATTAAAAACCTTTAAGGATGTTGTATCAGCAGACTAAAAACAAAATAACATAAATGCCAGCTTCTAACGTTGTTGCCCTTTATTCAGCAGATATCACATGACTCATGCATCGGCGGAGTCAAAGTCCGGCCATGACCGCGGGACACGTCGTACGAGCAGGAACCGCGTTTTTGCTTAGGGCAACAGAAAATGTGCACGTACGTACACGTGGCCCTGCGTATTTTGGGAATGTTTTCCTGTTATTCACTCAATGCTGTTGAGGAAGTCAGCCGGCTACAGCAGAGTAATAATACCAAAGGCTGTCCAGGAAAGGCTGGGGGGCTCCAGGAACTTCCTGAATTACACGGTCTGTTGGTCTATTTAAAACAGTCGTGCCAGACGACTGTGGGCCTAAAATACAATCTCTAACAAAGGAACAATTAAAGATCAACGAGTACAATGGATCGCAACACACAGGACAGACAGGTGTTGCCCTCTTGTGGATTTTTAAAGGTACTACATAATCACAGACATTTCAGTAAATATGCACTATGAGTATGTGCTTTTTTATTTTATTTTATTTTTTTTACCAACAAGCTTGTGTTTCTGCAGTTGGGGGAAAGGAGACTTTCGCCTCTGGAATATAAAATTTTAAAAGTGAATTAAAAGAATGAGCCAAAACAGAATTGCCTTTCGGGGGCTATACAAAATAAACTTGCCAACAGACAGCCCATCATTAATGATCTCTAAAAAATAAAGCTTTCCATTTTGGGGTAGAAAAGATCTCGACTTGCTGATCAGGACTTTGAGACAGTCTTTAAAAGTGTGTTCTTCAGGTAAGTGCACAGCTGGTTCATCAGGTCTCTGTTCAGACCCTCGACCCAGTGCATCTCGATCACTACGTCGCTCTGCTCCTGGATCACGTTCAGCAGACACTTAAACAGGAAGTGTTTGACGCCGCCGGGGCTCGCTGGTCGTTTCGAGGGTGGTTCGCTTGCTGCAGCGGGTGCTTCCTTTGGGTCTGCTTCTTGCCCCGTTTTTGTGCAGGTGGAGGACTCCATGTCCACATCTTCGCCCGCTACTTTTTCCAGGGCCTGTTTTTGTTCCCCAGTCGTGCTCTCTGTGACTTCTTCACCCGACTCGTCTGCAGGCGTGCTTTTGCTCTCAGCATTCTCATTCTGGCTGTTGCTGTTTTCTGCGGTGGTTGGTTGGTTTTGGGAGGTTGGGGACTTTTCTGAAGCACCTGTGGTCACGGTGGTTTGTGAAGTGGTTCCGGCACAGTGCGGCGCCCTGGGGAGCTCCCGCAGCTGACGCTTCTGTTCACGTCTTTTCTGACGCCCGTGGATCCAGGTGTTCTCCACAGCTGTCAGAAAGAGGCTCTGCTCCTGCTTTTTGCAAGGCACACGTTTGTGCAGCACCTGAAGAGCCACACACATAAGACAGTTAGGCCAGTGCACTCAAAACTTCAGTGAAATTTATTATACATAAATCAATGTTCAGTAGTGAAGCTCACCCGCAGCTCAGTGAGCGTCTTTTCGACCAGACCGGTGAGGCTGTCCACGGGGCTGTGGCACGTGCAGCCTAAAGCCGAGGCCTTGGCTTGGAGCTCCTTCAGACTGGCCTCCGGGAGAGTGAACGACAGGGGCTTCCGGGCCTTCTCCAGTTTAAACTTCTTACTGGGAGGAGACTGAGATCACACAAAGCCAGTCAGACACCATTAGCTATCTACATCAGAGACTATGAACTGTTTCAGTTCGGAGCACAGCTGCCAGCAGAGGGCAGTGTTTACACAGTGTGAGCTGTTTCACACCCTTTTGGCAAATTCAGACATCTGTAAATTGTTTAATCAAGACAGCAGCGCACTTCTTTCTGCACGTACAGGAAAATGTCAGTTAACGAATAGCACTCAGTCACCTCCAATATCATTAAAGTCCCACAGACGACAAGAAAAGCAAACTCCTTCGCATCGCTTCTCATACATTAACTTCCATTTCCTCAGTAAGCAAACTGACAGACAGACTTTACAAAATATACACTTCTGCATTTTTCCTCTTTTAGAAATGTTATTACTATCACACTGAGAGAGACTCTAATTTCCTCTTGAAAACGAAACAAAGAATAAAACATATTGTTAGATGACCAACGAGAAAGAATCATGGCAGTAACAACAGCCCACTTACTGCTGACCATCTAATAGGAATCCAAACAATATAATTGTGTTATAATAACACTGAGGTGGACATGTAAGGAAATATCAGAGGTAATGCACTGATGAATTGCAGACTACAGTCTACATATTGTAGACCAAACTGGATGTCCAAGTTAAGTAGCCCCACATCACAGAGTGACTTGTAGTCGACATAAAATTTTTAAATGATTAGCATCGGTGCCGCATCCAGACAGCTGACCTTTGAGGAAGAAGGAGGAAACTAACATTTTACTGGATGGAGCCTTTTTCCTTTGGCCTTGACAGTAGCTGCACTGTCCCGCTACCTGTCAAACACCAAAATCTGCTGAACGCTTCCTAACATTTTGTACTCTTCCTTCCTTGTTCTTTAACTTCTCAGATACAGTTTTTGCTCATTTTAGGCCTAAAACCATCTCACTGAGTTGGTTGGAGCATTCCCCAGCGGTCACCTATGAGTGACGCCCATTAAAAATACTAAATAAAATGACTAGTATGAGTACAATGATGTGTATCAAAGACAAATCTATAGAGGAAAGATGAATGTAAAGTGCCACAAGAGGGCGCTCAAATCATTCGAGCTGCACCTGAGCCTGCAATAAATCAAATTGTTAGATTTTTAATTCCCTTTAATGTCATGCTGTAATGGCGATGTAGATCATCACCCAACCATGTCGGAGTACTAAGGCTCTGCAGCAGACGTACTGCAGCCGACCTGTGATCGCTGCACTCACTGCGTGCTTGCTGAAAGCGGGGAGACAGCGGGGGTCTGCGGCAGTAGTGAGGCAGCAGACAGCATGGCCGACTGACCTACAAACAGCAGAGAGAAGCAGAGGGTGACCTTCACTCTGCTGCACTCGTCTGCTGTCAAGTTTCAGTTACTCTCAGAGTACACTGAAGATCTTTATTGTTGCCAGTGAGTGATGTTTAAACATTTACGGTTTCTTAGAGATAATCTCCGAATTTGCTGCACATTCAAGAAAAAGAGCTGCGTTGGTGCTCACTCCCAGTCTCAATCATCTATTGATTTTTAGTTAAAATGACAGTGCTTTTACATGCATATTTAGAGGAGATGGACACGTGTAATTAATGGGTTGACAATGGACGCTGCCTCGTCTGGATGCTGCTTTTATTTCTTATTGTTTGCCTCAGACATCTCTTCCTTTTTCTGCATGCTCTGCAGCTCATTGTGCAAGGAAATCAATAAAATCCATCAAGCCAAACCTGTCTGTTCATAACCGAGCATCCTTGACACAAAATCTCGCACACACACAGACACACACAAACAGACTTACAAACGAAAGAACACAAAACCCACATGTAGAGTTTACATACACACCTCTCAACTGAATCCCATCCTCCTCTGACTCTGACTCTGCTCTTTCACTCCATTATTAATCCCACTTACCCACTACAACCTCACTGCATGCCCTCTCTCTCGCTCACTCACACACACACAGTCACACACACAGCCCTGCCCAATTTTGAAAATTAGATATGTTTAAAACCAACAAGAGTCCAACAAGAGCTGTTCTCTCCACATATAATGATGTTCAATCATCCATCTTCACCTCCTGAGTCCATGAAAACACACACACACGCGCACACACACACATCATAGAGAAACAAACTGCTGCTAGTCTCACCTGCAGGCGAACTGTAAATCATACTCTGATCACCCCCCCCCTCCCCCCCTCAATTTCCAAACCCCAGCTTGGACTCTGGACCTTCCTGATCCCCCCTCCCTCCTCCTGCTACAGGCTTGTATGAGCAACAGTGGCCCTCAGGGCTCAGATAAAGCCTGGCAGTCTTCTCTGTCTACAGGTCCTTTTATTCTGTCGGCCTTTGCTGGATGTGCTTCCTCCTCTTTTGTCTGCACTCGAAAGGTCTTTTTATCTAATGTGATTTCCTTTCAATTCACTACAAACCCTGCATTTTTATCTCTCTCAGTAATAAGATTGAAACTAAAAATAACAACAACATTATTTCATATGCTGACAATGGTGTACTGCAGTTAGTTGAGGAAAAAAAACTAATGGGGGAAGGGTTGTCTATGTGGTCGTTGGACTACGGGAGTAAGACAAAACTCAGTGAAAAGCTATAAAAGGGTTGATAAACTGGAATCAAGCTGATGCTTGATAGTCAAAAGGATAAATTAGAAAATAAATAACTAAACTGTTTAAAGGGGACTCACTACACTCAATTCCAGCTCCATATTTTATTCTTAGTAGTGTACTACTCTACTCTAGTAGAGTGGCTTTGCATGATTCACAGATCAAAATAATCCTGTATCTTATACTGGGCCTGGGTTCAGCCTCTCAGTTCCATCTTTGGTCTGTTTCTAGCTTTCCTCCTGATTGGCTGCACCTCACAAATAGTAGGTCTGAATGGAATGAAAATCAGTAAAAACAAGACTGAATAGATGTGTGTCACTGATGGTGGGGGAGACGGGTGTAACCATGAAGCTGCCAGGAGTAGAGATAGGAAAGGTAGATGAGTTTAAATACCTGAGAACAACTATTCAGAGTAACGGAGAGTACACGGGAGAAGTAAAGAAGGGTGGAGACAAGTGTTGGAGGTAATTTGTAACAAGACTGAAAGGTAAGGTTTGCAAGATGAGAGTGAGACCTGCTGAGATGTAGGCACAAAAAGACAGGAGGCTGAGCTCAAGATGCTCAGAGTGAACCGAATGGACAGGAACAGTAATGAATACATCAGAGGGACAGCTTAGATGGAACAGTGTGGAGACAAAGTTAGACATGGTTGCGAGGGTTTGGAGATGTGCAGAGGAGGAAAAGTGGATATATGGACAAAGGATGTTGAAGAAGGAGGAGGTAAAGAGGAAGACCTCAGAAAAGATTCATGGATGTCGTGATTAAGGACGTTAAGAGGGTTGGTGTGACCACAGAGGATGTTAGACAAACGGTGAGATGGAAGCAGATCACACAGAAGAGGAAGCTCTCGCTGACATCATACAGATCCAAGTGTTTAAAAAAAGAAAGAAAGAAAACATCATTATTTGAAACTTTCACGATTGTTGTAAGAGAATATATGTGACAGCGAAGGAAAACCGTAACAGACCGAACACTTTAAATAAAAAGAGAAACAAGAAAGTATAAACACATCTTGTTAATGAGATTAAGAAGGTCACGGATCCATTCATGTCACATATGTTTTAGTCAAAAATTTACATTAATGAGCTCTCCCATGCTTATATACATAAAACAGATGACCATAGAAAGGTCCATGCAGACAGAATTGGGCGTTTGACCGTGAACCTCTGCTACACAACCCCACATGTGCTCGAGGGGCTCTGCCTGTTGATGATTTGAACCAGTGTGAACGTGGAGGATGGTAGATGGAGAAAAATTAGGCCAATCATTCTGCTCAACTGCTTTTTTGCTGAGAAATAGAAACAGAGTCCAACAAACAGCCCTCTGCTTCACCTGCATTTGTGTGTTTGATTGACTTCATCAGGACAGCAGCATCATTTCCAGACCTCTCTCTGCAATGCTTTCATGTCTTTTTAACTGCAACTCTCACCCTCTTATCCAGACACGCCTGTGGCACACGCCAGTGTGCGTGCACAATCCTGCCCTGGCGACTGTTGCCTGGCTACAGCATGTTAGAAATCACATAAACATCTCCCCAGAGGACGGAGTAAGTGCACATAATGGAACGAGGCTGCAGGGAAAGAGGATCCAGTCTGGAGAGGGACAGAGGTGGTGTATTATTGAGGAGAGGGTTTGGAAACAGAGCAGCAAAGCAAAATGTGCTCCTCAGAGCTGAGGAGGTAACCTGCTTTTATATGTAATCCTGATCCTGGTAATCCTCTGTTACCAAGATTTAACAAGAAAAAAAAGAAAGAAAAAAAGTACAAACTCACTGGAACAACAACGTCGTCATAGAAACTCCAAGCCAGTGCCCACCGCATGGTTCGCCCCTGGCAAAACTCAGTGTGGGTCACTTTAGGCACCTGAGCCAAAGGAGAGAGGAGTTTGGAGTTAACAAGTGCACAGCATGAAAACACTGCAGTACTCTGGCAACCAGGCCATATCTGAGATCATCAAAACAATAAATACATTGAAAATTGAACATGTCAAATACTCGTCGCAAAGAAAAAACTCCAAGACATCAGAATGCATAGATGTGAAAAAAAAAATTTAAAATAAAAATGAGTTTGTGTACCATCGTTGAATTACCGTGAATCACAGCTAGGAGTAAAATGATTTTAAACGGATTAAAGAGCGCAGGTGTAAAAAACACCCTAATGGCTTAGATGAAACGTCAAACATTTTCCTGCAACTGAGGCTTGTCATTTCATATCTACACAATATATGTTTCAATATCAGTATTCAGTAATTTTATCCAAATAAAATCCTTCCCATAGCAACGATTCAATGTTTATTAAAAAAACAAAACCAATCATTATAAAAACATCTGGAGTTTCTGTACTAATTGGCAGCTGTGACTGATTGGTCGTCGTGTGTGCAATATCTTGATCTTTCTAGAAAGCAGTGACTTAATCTGACAGTGTGATGTTTTGCCAGTGTGACCTTTGGCTTTACATCTCTGACAGTATGTGAGAACATGAGCAGGATGTGGTAATCCACGGTGGTGCTTAGGGTTTTCTCAGAAAATAGAAGAAAGTCACTTATCTTACATGTCAAGGGTCAGACAGCTCTGAGGGTGAGATGAGTTTTTTTTTATGTAACAGAGTCACATTTGCTAAATTAAAAACACAAAGAAAACTGAGGACACGCTGGAGAATAAATCAAGTAATTGGTGATGAAAGCATTAGCATATTAACAAATGCAGGTTTCTTTTTACACATGCTTCAGAACGAAGCCTCCTTCTTGGATGTTAGCCAACGCTGCACTCACTCTGATGAGCAGCGACACCCTAGAGGAGGGTTGAGGGGTGGCAGGTGTGGGGCGGGGGCCGGGCGGTCTGTGAGATTGGCGCGGTACCGCAGGCCCGCAGCAGTCAGGAGTCATGTGCTGGGCTATTAGTCAGGCTAATGACGGTAATGCATGTTAGCTACTGAGAAGCGTGTGATTCAGTCATGCACAGTAAACAGAAATCAGCTCATTCATGGCTCGTTTGTGAGCGTGCTCAGCTGGTGCTGCTGATCGCCTCCTTTATACATAAATACATAGGAGAAAGGTAGCTTGGGTGGCGGGGATGTGGCAAAGATTGTTTTAACAAGCCCTGCAAGACACATCATGTCTCTGCATGAACAAACTGAGATCAAAGCTGTGCTTGCTTTGTAACTCTCACTGATTACCGTGTTTGTGCATGTATTCATGGGTTTCTTCTTTGTTCTGGGTCTCGCTGGCTACTTACCCCTTGCTTCCTCAGCTCCTCTTTCAAAGGTGCCAGGCTGCACTTCTTTCCCAACATGCAGCTGTACCACCTGCAGAAAAGAGAATCCATATTAACCAAGCTGTGTCTGTTGGAGGTGTTAGCAGCCAACAGCCGGGCGTGAACCCTCGGGCACAGATCAAATGAGGAGAGGGGGAGCACTCAGGGGAGCAACACAAAGTAAAACACGAAAGGGAGAAAAACATCCGGGTGTGAACGGTCCTGCAGCAGAGGAAAAACTGCTTTGAAGTCATCCCGTGGTGGACGCCTGATCGATAATCGCCGCTGTGTGATAAAGACATGAGGTTGGACTTGATCAATGAGCAGCAGAGTCCAGCTGGGGCAGGCAGAGGAAAGAAACACATCAGGAAGTCAGCCTGGAAGGACGGCTAGTCAATTTCACAGAGGTAGTCAAAACGTGCGTGGATGTTTTTATTAAAACTCATCATCATCACATTATAAATTAACTATGCTGGAGCTCATTTGGAGACCCTGTGGAGGTCTTGGGTGTCCATATCTGCACAAACAAACCGCACCAAGGGGGAAAACAAACTAGAGATTAAACAGACTAAACTCTACTGGTTCAGTTTTGTACATCAAGTATTGCACAGTCTGACCTTGAAGTAAATTTACTGGGATGGATGGAAAGGTTGGAAAGTGACCGGGATCGTCCAGACCAGCAAACTACCAAAACGTCAGCTTTTATAGAGGTGCTCAGAGTTGCGGATAATTAGTTATTCAACTGCAGTTGATAAGCTGTATCTGGCTGCTACCTAACTTCTTTATTCCTATGGAAGCAGTAAGGAGGTGCCGAGTTATTCACAGGACTGTAAAAACTTCCTACACTGTAACGTGATGCACAACTCAGTAGAAATTCAACTTGATGTCGTTGTCGACGCAACGCATACAGGTGTTAATCCTGGCAATGCTGTCGCCCAGTTACGTCGGCTACATCGTGGGCTCTAGATTTGTATAAATTAGGCATAAGAAATACTGGAAAAGTCAATAATTAATAATAAATCTCTAACAGACCTCGAAAAATTCATTCACTTCTTCATGGACTGCTGTAATCCTCACTGCTTGGGTCCCAGCCAAAGGTCCATCTCCCATTGCCAGCTCATTTAAAAAAAAAAAAAAAAAAATCTCCCAGAATTTCAATAAAAAGACCACTACACTGGCTACCTGTTAGCTGTAAAATTCAATTCATTTTAAAGTTTTATTAATGACTCTTAAAGCCTTACATGGCTCCTATCTACATTACAGATACTAGGACAAACCCTCCCTACAGGCTGTTTTTGCCAGGCCTGTAGTGCTATTTTGTTTCCCTTATATATTTATTACTTTTATTCATCTTATTTACAAGCTACAAAGAAACATGTTCAGTTTGAAAGCAAAACCAATAACTGTGAACCTTGGGTTTGACGTTTACTTGGCATACCATAATGACAGATGTTTAAAAGGACACAGTACATGTGTTGATTTCTCTCCTCAGTTTAATTGGTGAATAGAAACAAGTACACCGCAGATACAAATTCTGGACACTGTTACGTACGTAGGTTTTGTGACTGGCCCAAACATTAAGGAGGATATAATCCCATACAGACATACATAAACACTCTATGATCATATAGTAACATACTAACTTTCTGTGAACCATTCAACCATCTCAACACTTTTTATTCTTAATCTACTTATTTATGATTATTATTCCAATTTCGTTGTACTATTGTACTAAACGTGGCTGTGCAATGACAAAAAGTCATCTCATCTTAGCTTATCTCATCTTTATTGACTAATGAGTAATAGATTTATTTTCATTTATTAATTTTACCTGTCATATTATTCAAACCATTTGTCCAGGTCTAATAAAAGTCTATTATTATTATTTTTATAATCATCATCATCATGCATTAATATCATGCTTGCATTATAATACAGAAAGCTGTACATACATGCTGTTTAACACAGTTTCCTGAAGCTCTGACTTCAACTGCGTCAAACCTACCTCCTGACTGAATTTTATTTGGGTGTCACAGAAGCTTTTTAGCCAACTACAATCTGACACATTATTTAACTTGTGACTGACAATCAGTAAAGACACTGACATGTAATCGTGTTAAAGAGGCACGAGGACAGCCAGGGTTGAAGGGGTATTGAGGAGCAGCCCGTCAGCCTCAGGTGACACGGTGAAATATTTAACAGCTCTAATATTCACAGATGTTTGCCAATTTTGAACACAGTGGGAAGAAACGCCCAGGAGACATCCCAGAATGCACCACCAAAAGCTTCTTCGTGAAGAGCGCAGCTGCATCGGTCTCCGCTTTCAGTCTTTTCTCTTCTGAAGCACCGGCACGTGATTACAGTCTTAATACCAGACACGGTAATTTTCATATCAATGGCGTGATGAATTAGGAGCATTACCTCAAATCTAGCCACACTTTTGGATATTCGGCTGAAAGTTAAACTCGCCTTATCTGACAGTAATTACCCTCTGGTGGAAAGAAAGGAAAGAGCAGAGCGGGGCAATGGGGGCGTCTCAGAGGACCAATCGGAAAAGGCTGACAGTGTTTCCATGGACACCTGGAGGCTCTGGTGTCCCAGCATGGTTTTGGGAGTGACAGTTGGCTCCGGTTGGTTTGGCCAGAGCCTCAAACCTGCGAAATGAAACCAGGCTCGCTCTAACTTTTAGTGTAACACTGCCACACAAGAGCAACTAGGTGTTAACATCAGTCCCACTCAGAGTGCTCATCTTTCCAATGTGCAAAGACACACACACAGACACGGTGCTCCATGTAGCAGGTGTGGCATGTCTAATCAGTTTTAATAGCACCACTCCGCAGCTTCCTCTGCCCTGGTCTCGCTCGGCTGCCTCGGTGACAGCCCCGTAACGAGGGAGGGTAAAGCGAGGGCCCCCTGAGACACCCCCACCCATCTATCCGACCCCTCCACCCTCACCCTCCCAAACACAGCTGTTCCCTGTGGGCTCCCGGATACAGCACGGAGTCAGCGTGTGCCAAAATCATTAAAGCAACTGTGGGTGACAGCTCCATCAATGTGCAGCAGCCCATCTGCCCATTTAACCTCGCCGAGTCTCCCCTTCACAGCAGCCATTTAAAGCTCTCCAAACCTCTCCAGAGCATCCACAAGTGCAGCGCTCATCTACATCCACCCGCCAATTTAAATATGTGGCTGTGTCGTCATGAAGTTTGTGTTTTTACACACACAAATACGTGTGCAACCTAAAAAACAAAAAAAAAAAACACGGTCCTTTTTCCTTACCTAAGGCGCTTCTTTAGCTGCAGGCTGTCATGAATGATTCTCTTGACAAACTCCAGTTCTCCGCCCTCTGCCATGATCTCCGTCACTCCGCCCGTGTTCACTGAACTGGGAGGAGGTCGGCGTGAGTTCCTGGAGTTTACCCCCTGGGGAGGGCAGCAAGATAGACAGAGATTACAATAAAATCCTATTAGAGCCCTGTTACTATCACGTAAACACACTGTGTTTGGTGCTGGAGCTTCTCCGGTCAGTGAACGAGTGCATTTGCTGTCAATGAGTCAGAAACCTCAAGTTCTAAGCAGACAACATCCCAGAAATTAAAACAAATTTTTTTACCTTTGCTTCCAGCTGGTTGGCAAAAAAAGGAGGGTTACACATGCAGAAGTCGTACACCATTTCTGTCTCTTCTTTCAAGGCATCCATCAGTAAAGTCTTCTGAGGAACTTTGACAACTGAGGAAGGTAAAATAAATACATAAACGGTGATGTGAGACAAGTGTGTATATGTTGAATAAAATTTATGACTGTCGATACAAAATGGGACTTCTGAGTCACTCTGTGCTGCACTCATGTCAGCCAGTTCACAGATTTGCTGAGTAGAGACAAGTTTATACTCAGCTAAGGCTAAGGCTATGACACTTGTCCAGCAAGACTTCTCTGTTTTGCCCGGCTAAGTGTCACAAAAACATATCCCATATACTACAACAGGAAACACAACATTTTCTAGGCAGGATATCAAGATTTTGGGAGGACTTACTGAAATATTGACACCACCAATCAGTGATTAAATTACACAAATCACCCACAGAATTAAAACCAGGACAGGCGAAGCAAAAAGGACTGAAAAACACCAGTTTCCTGCTGGACCACACTGGGTGTGCATGGTCTGCAACCTAAACATTTTTGCAAACCATGCACAATCATTATGGCAACTGCCTCTCCGAGGAGGACATCAGGCAAAAACTGCAAAAACTGCTCAGGAACAGCACAAGCTATTCAACAAACCTCCCCTCTAAACTCCAGAGGACCTGGTGGAGCATCTGTGGGATCCGCCAGAACAAGCTTGCACCACACCACCTACAGAAGCTTCATCATTTCTGGCTGGTCAGAGCCGCTATAGCAGCATCATCTGCATTCATAAACGATGACCGGTGGATGCACAGGAAGTCTCTACGGTGATATTCACCGGCTACACCAGCCCCGAAAAACTACCCACCGGCCCTGCAAACTAACTTAAGCACTAATCGACCAATCTGTTTCCAGGCAGTATCAGACCAACAGATCGCAGTTGAAATCCGAGGTTTTCAGAATTACACATCATTCAAGTCAGACTGGGCCTTTGATGACATCTGGTGTTTAAACTTTTTTATAATTATCACATGAATTATGGCCAGAAAGTATGATCATCCTTCATCCAAGTGAACATTTGTGCAAAATGTTTTTTTTTTTTAATTTTCAATGTCACGCTGACCTGACATGACCAGTAGCTTTGCTAATGGTAGCTCAATACTTCCTGCTCTACTATTAATCGACTTACTAGTAATCACAGTATCCTGAAATTCATCCTCAGTGCTGCAGCTCACACGTAAAACATCATCTCTGGTGAGAGAGTGTATGAGAGTTCCAGCGTAGCGGTCTAATGTCTGAAGACGAAGTGACCTTCCCTTTGAATGGACTAAAACGTACCTTTGACCAGATCGGACAGGTTGTTCTGCTCCACGTTTTTGGTAGCATAGTCAAAGCAGATGTCGTCCACCTCTGTGGCGAGGAAGTACCAGCCGTTCATTGTGGCTCCCAATAAGGGGTAGATACAGGACGCCCCAGTGCCTGATGAAACACACGCACACACACACACACACACACACACACACACACATATGTTACTGGCAGCCTGACAGTGATGTATGTGTTCACAATGATGACTGATCATAGCTGTCACTGAACAATATGAAAATGTGCCAGAGTGTTTTTGTTGTCTTGAAGGAAGCAGGTCCCAAAGTGTGACATGATGCGTTTCCAAAGAATTATCTTAGAGTTGGTGGACATAATGGTCAATAAATGTCAAATCCACCAGCTATTATTGAATTATTCCCATCTAACAAGGACCAAAGCCGCATAATTCAGTGGAGATGGCCTCGGTTAGAAAAGGAAACACCCGATGGTGATCCATCAGTGGGCAGACAGCTCCAGTGGGCTCACATAAAGGTTCGGGGTCACCAATCAGTGACCTGAGAAACTACAGAGAAGCAGCACACCTGCAGGAAAACACATTTAAAGTCAGACCTTGTTTTCTCTGATTAACAGAATGAAAAACAAGTAGTGACGCGTGACTGGGGATCGGGCTGGCGAATGCTGGGAAACTGGGAATGACTGGGCTCATCTGCTGGAAGCGCCAACTGACATTTCAGTTGCTGTGCCGAGCGGCGAACCACATCAAGAAAAAAAACAGAGCAGTGGCATTAACATTTAAATTCCCCCGTCTGTGGTTATTAATGTTTAAAGATGTGCTGCTGGGGTTTGCTGCAGCATTTAAAGGAAGAGCACGTTTATTTTACACAGATATGCAGGTGTGCATTAGAGTGAAGTCTGACACACTGGGTCCATGCAGATGACCTTTTGAGTCTGACAGTGAGTGATGGACGTGCAAATGACCATGTTTGAACTAAGTTAAAGGCCTGTTTTCTCTTTTTATAAACCAAGAAGTTTAACCAGACCATAACATCCCACATATGCTGAAGGTAACTAAAACTGGTTGCCGTACCGATGTCGATGCCCCTGCGCGGCTGCTTCTGGCCATCAATGAGGTCCTCCACCCAGTGGATGTAGTTGAGACGCAGCGGGACTGTGGGTATGAGTCGCTCCAGAGGAATCTCGATGGTCAAACCAAAGTCCTCCTTTAACAGGGTGCAGGTCAGCGCTCGTACCGCCTCCGGCTCTTTGAAATTTACTCTGAAGAAAATCAGAAATGTGACTAAATGAGTAAAACGTTTCAAACTCAGAGCAGCTGTGGGAACCGGACTTTATCTGATGGATGTCATCTGTTGCTAGGTGCTGAAATCTGCATCTGTCTACATCAAGAACACACAAAACGAGCAAGAGACAGATGTTTTAGAGACTAGTTAAGTCAAGAGTGTGAATAACTGCGAGTCCTGCTGATCACAGCTGAACAACGAGAATGAAGTCCGATGCGTGGAAGTGTGGCTTTGAACGCGGGTGTGCAGTTCATCAGAAAACTCATTATTTCAATGAAAACTTTTTAAAAGTCACAAACATTTCGCATTAAATACTCCAGAAACTCAAAGTAAAGACTGGCTTGTAAAATTAAAAAAGTTCAAACTAGGGCTGAGTGATATATATATCGCAGTATTTTTTTTCTGTGTCAGTCGATATTGATATCTACCACGATACAAATCAAAAATCTTCTTTTTACAGTAACAGGCGCTGAAAAAACATTTTCTTTCACTCCACCTGAGCTCACATTTACAGAGTCGCCCATTAAAGAAAACATCAAAGTAAAACATTTGCATTAATGCTTTTTCTTTTATAGTTGAGTTATTTGATGAATGGTTCTCGCCCTAATGTTACAAGCTGTCTACATTTCTATTCACTGTTGAGACCTTCTGTTTGGAACCAGCTTCCAGTTTGGATTCGGGAGACAGACACTATCTCTACTTTTAGGATTTGGCTTAAAACTTTCCTATTTGCTAAAGCATATAGTTAGGGCTGGACCAGGTGACCCTGAATCCTCCCTTAGTTATGCTGCAATAGACGTAGGCTGCCGGGGGATACACCATGAGTTTATCCTTTCCAGTCACCTTTCTCACTCACTATGTGTTAATAGACCTCTCTGCATTGAATCGTACCTGTTATTAATCTCTGCCTCTCTTCCACAGCATGTCTTTATCCTGTTTTCCTTCTCTCACCCCAAACGGTCGCAGCAGATGGCCGCCCCTCCCTGAGCCTGCTTCTGCCGGAGGTTTCTTCCTGTTAAAAGGGAGTTTTTCCTTCCCACTGTCGCCAAAGAGCTTGCTCATGGGGTCATATGATTGTTGGGTTTTTCTCTGTATGTATTATTGTAGGATCTACTGTACAATATAAAGCGGCTTGAGGCGACTGTTGCAGTGATTTGGTGCTATATAAAAAAGACTGAACTGAACTATAAGTACCCAACGAGAAAAAGCCAAAATGATTTGTTTCAATGATTTGTTTCTCATTCAGAGGGAATGAGAGGCGTACTAATGCTTAGTATCAGATAAAAGATTATTCTGAATTGTGAATCTGGCCCAGGTCGTCGACCCAGTGGCTTTGTGTTTTTGGTTCTTTGATTGGGTTTATTATATTTTTAGCTTTCTTTGTCTAATGGGTTACAGGGTTCTTCTGAGTTTAGCTTCTCGTGTGGTTTATGTTAGAGTTTTAGTCTTTTGGCTTCTGTCTGTGTTCCTTAATTGCTGTCTCCCCTGTCTGCTGTATCCCCTTGTCAAGTCCTCATCTCTGTGTTGTTTCCTGTTTTATTTTGAAGTCCACGTCTCAGTTTAATGTATCAGGTTTTGCTTCGCTTGTCCCAGCTGTGTTTCCCTCCTGTCTCTCATTCACTGTTTGCTCCCTCTGTGTATTTAAGCCCCGTGTTTTCCTCTGTCCAGGTCGTGATCTACCGTCTACCATGCTGTGTGGTTTGCTGTTTAGTTTATGTTCTCAGTTCAGTTAGGTTTCTGTTTTCTACCATCCAGCAATAAAGCTGAGTTTTTTGAGTTTACGTTTGCCTCCAAGTTTCTGCACATTGGGTCCTCCTTACCACCACTCCTGCCTGCACACAGCCTTCACATGACAAAATTGTGCAAAACTACTAGAAATAAGCTTAACAGGTTCACCTTTCTGCTGTTCACCTTCATTTAATCCTAAATAAATGTGGTTAACTGCCCTTTCCTCAGCATTTGGTGAATAGAGCACTTCTAGAATCAGTGGGAATGTTGACTGAAAATAAAGCCAACATTGAAAGAAACTACAATTTTCCTTTAAGAATAATTTCTATTTAGCTTCTTGCTGATCCTCTCGTTTCACCATGTGGGCCATCTGACAGCAATTTACCAAACTGCTCTTAATACAGCACTTCATTAACCTTCAGCTGCTCCGGCCTCCTGCAGCTCCCTGCACTGAACCGCATTACTCCACGTTATACACACACTCGCGCACCAGAAACAAAAGGGAGATAAGCAGCCCATCAACTCACAATCCCCTGCTGATGACAATGAGTTTCACATTTTCAACACAACTCAGACCTCCCACTTTTTATTCCCAGTTCCCGGTCCCAGTCGTTCAGCTCGCTCGTGTTCTCCTTCTCGGCGTGTTTAATGATTTCAGCTGTCACAGAGGCAGGCAGACAAAACGAGTGGGCGAGATAGGTGTAATTAAAGCTTTGCAGAGTTCTTTCGCACCTCGGCAGATGCAATTAGACACATCGTGGCGATGCGAGCGTCTGGCACCTCACAGCGCAGTGTGAGCATATTCCAGCCGAAAAAGCATCGAGTGATGTTGGAAACGGCTGTGCAGCATTAAAAGCAGGCAGCCGCTGATTGTGTTTTCATTGTTGCCATTTTCAGGATTCAGTTACACATAAACAACGGAAATGATCTGCAGAAAACCTCCATGTTTTAGTGTGAGTGAAAATCCTGCAAGGTCCTGTGAGTTCTCTAAAGTCTCTGAATGCACAGTCAAGTGTGAAGTCAACTGTGAGTTCGCCATCGTTTAGTCATTACTAAAGGATTCATTTTAGACTTCGAATACCAGGAATATGACAGATTTGACAAATTATCATCTTCACAAAGCGGCACATAGCAGACCTGGACCAAGTCGGGATCCATGGGCATAAAAACTGGTTCTGTGACTCTGACTTGGGCCAAGTGTGGGAGGTCCAGTCGTTCCAACACTTAAGCTAAATTAACACATGCACTATGAAGAAACTACATGCTCTCTTTCATTCCAACTAACTGATCTGACCTACAGAAATGAGAACAACATAATTTGGCAGTATCGAAGTCAAAATAATAACACCATCTATGTTTATTGTGAACGTCTGAACCTTGATTTCACTTCACATTTATGTCACTGGCTACATAATCTCCCTTGAAAATGACAGAAAGTAGAGAGCAGTTCTGTTTTCTCCAATAGGTAGTTTTAACTGGACTCTTTTCCACCAGTACCCTATCAGCTCGACTTTAAAGCTGAGTCGTGTAGGTACGAGTAGAAAAGAAGCAACAGGAGAAAAGTCAATGGGTGTAAGATATGTCGGTCAAATATGTCAGTTTTACTCAAGAAGGCTCCCAACTGAGGGAAGTGACCCGAACTAAGAGCCTTAATAAAAAGCTCTTCAAGGGGTCTAAACACTGAGACAAATTGCTTAAGTTCATCCTTTATTACCTCCCTAAGCAGAGAACACACAAAACTATCAAAGAGGTGAAGATGCATTATCATTTTATGGTTTTCAATTTTCACTAAAAACATCATGAACATGAACTGCTCTACGAAAATTGGCCTCCTGTTTAGGTGCTTCTTTTCCTCCTCATTTCCTGTCAATTCTCTGCTGTCGGGGGTCTAATAACAGCAGAAAACGCCCCTAAGGTATTTCTAAATGCATCTATTTCACTTCTCACTGAACTCTGCATCTTCATTCAGGTGGCAGCAAAGACAAAAGACCCAAGATGAGGAGCGATGCACCCACATCAATCTTAGTCAGTGTCTCTACACCTAATGAACACACAAGGTTAATGGTCCAGTTGTGAACAGCTGCTGATCTCTCACAGAAAGCCAACACCTGCTTCTTCTGAGGATCTGCGACATGGCTACAGAAGACCAACCAGTGAAGAAATCTGCACTTTAAAAACAGCCCCGGCTAATGAGGGTGAAGTGATAAATCAGCATAACGCTCCCACGTTCCCAAAATGAAAGCTGGCTTCTCTCTTCTGTCCAGCGCGTAGAGATTCTGCCCCCTTTTCATTTCTCCTCTGAGGCATCATTAGATAAGGATCAATATTCAGAGAGGGAGCCAGCCCTCTATTTTTAGCTCGTTATATGTGTGTGTGCAATGCAGACCGATCACTCCCATCAGCAGCACTGCAAATGCCACATCTCCATGGCAACCCCACCTACCGAACAGATGAGGAGAGCACGCAAATCCGGCCACGCTGGAGCAATGGCTGATGCCAGAAGCAGCGTGAGCGTGCCCGCGATTTACAGGTTCACCGTTGCGTGCCTACGCCGTTAACGTGGTCGACGGGACGCGACGTGGGACAAATCTGGGCGTAGAAGTTGTGACGGGAAGAGTAGACGATGTATAAAAACAGCAGCAGGAGGACCGAGGAGAAGGAGTCTAGTTGTGTTTCGGTTACAGTCGACTTGACCGCGGCGGAGAGGAGGTGGAGAAAGAAACAAGAAGTGCCGAAGGGCAGTAAAGTTCTTGGCTCAGGTCAAAATGTGTTGCTGCGGCGTTTAGTGCTGAGACAGACAGCAAGCTCCATGATCAGCATTAAAGCGCGCACACACACACACACGACCTTCACAGTGCTTCAATCTCAGTGCACTGGGACATATTTTGTGCTGATTAGCAGCAACTTCTCTCACATCATGAGGTGTTTTTTTTTTTTGAGTCCTCACAAGAGCAGCAATAACAGCGTCACTCACTGTAAATTTAAAGATAACCTGCTTGTGAATTTCTCAGCGTGTGTTTTGTTCAATTGTGCAATTCTGCAGATCGTCTGATATGAAAAAAAAATGCATGTAACACTTGTGAAGCGCTAACAGAGCCATCACGCTCTGTTTCCTCAAAACAATGGTGCCATACAACAAAAGTGATGCTACACTTACTGGTGCAAACTGCGCTTTGGTGTCATTTTAACCTTTCAATGTCTGTAACATGGCGTTTTTCGCTTCTCCAAGTGTCCTACAGCGAACGTACACTAATCAGGCATAACATTCTCACTACCCGACTGATACTGTGTTAGTTTTTGCTGCAAAGACGGCCCCGAACCATCAAAGTATTTACTCCACCAGACCCTGGAGGTGCGCTGTGGTATCCAGCACCAAGGTGTCAGCAACAGATTGTTTAAGTTCTGTAAGTTCCACAGTGGGGCCTCCATGAGTCATACTTGCTGGTCCAGCACATCCCACAGATGCCTGACTTGACTGAGATCTGTGGAATTTGGAGGCCAAGTCAACACCTCCCCTCACTTTTGTTTTTCAGGGAGTACCGTTTCCATGAAAGAGTGTGCATGGTTTGCAACAATGCTTAGGTAGGCGGCGTATGTCAACGTAACATCCACATGGATAGCATGACCCAAGGTGTCCCAGGAGAACATTAACTGGCAGAGGCAGGCTGTTAAACTTCTTTCCATGCTGCATCCTTATACCAGGTGTTCTCCAGGTAAGTGATGCACACATATGCGGCCACGATGTTAAAGAAAACACGATTCATGAGATCAGGCCACCTTCTTCCATTGCTCTGTGGTCCTGTTCTGATGCACAGGTACCCTCTGTTGGGAGCTTGTAGCAGTGGACAGGGGTCAGCATGAGCACCCTGACTGGTCTGCACCCCTTCAGCCCCATAATAAAACAAACTGCGAACCAGCATCAACGTTTTTGGCAATTTGAGCTACAGCAGCTCATCTGTTCGATCAGCTTTCGATCCCCATGTGCCTTGGCCACTCATGGTACTATCACTGGTTCACCATTGTTCCTTCCTTGAACTACTTTTGGCTCTGACCCAAAAAAACCCCAATCCAAAATTTGGCCCTTGTCAAACCTGCTCAAATCTTTACGCTTGTCCATTTCTCCTGCTTCTAACATCAACTTTGAGGACAAAATGTTAGTTTCCTTTTCGTCTTCCTGATCAGACACTAAAATGAGCGGTACAGGAGCCGCTCTGCTGCGAGATCCACGTAGAGTTACATTTATCAATTTGAAATGATCAGAGCTGTTAATTATCCATTCATTTCCAACCCCCATTGTCAGGAATCTGTTAAATAATAGATCTTTGGACAAAAGTGGTGTGAAAATTGAACATTTTTAAATTAAATGTCACCCAAGCTGCTGAATTTTTAATAACCATTCATGCCTCCTAATCCCACCCCTCTATCTGCCTGATCAGAGCCCCCCCCCCCGTTCTCCTATCAAAATCTGGAAAAAGCCCCGAAACATTTAAAATATTTTGGGGTTTATCTTCTCCTCACTTCACTTCCAATCAATTCCACCACATTCCTGCCACGTCTGGTCTGAGCTCTCCTCTCTGCCGGCTGCTATCAGTCCGCTCCACTGACGATCCCTTAATGAGGGGAGGCATATCTCCCTGGAGGATTGAGTGAGTGTCTCCCCAAGATTACCCTCATCCCCCAACTCAGTGCTTAAATACTTAAAAACCCAGAAGATGAATTCATTGAAAAGTACAAAACCTCACTAATCCCTCCACTGATGGAGCGACAGGCTGACGGGGAGGAAGAGCCAAATTCCTGCAGACGGCTAACCAAAAATCCAGAATCTCTCCTGTTGTCACACATTTCAAACTGCCTTAAAGATGGGCTAAACTTGTCAACGACTCCTACAGAAATTTTAGGTGTCGAGCAAAAGAGAAACAAAATATCAGATTTTTTATTTCATTTAAAAAAAAAAACTCACAGGACATCCTTAAGCCTTGACAACATGGCCATGAGGTAGGACTAAATGACTAAAACATTGTTCACGTGCATCTGTTTAGCATGAAATACCATCTTCAGCCATCTCCCATCCACTGCAGGGACTCGCCCGACAGTGGGGCACATGAAACCTTGAACGTCTGATGCAGTAGGGTGGAACATCTGCTGGGCTTTAACGACAGCAAAGTCTCGGTTCACCTCCAACAGGCTCCGTCCAGCCAGCGGTGCGGACGCCTCTGAAGTGAAACATTTACTTCTGTGTGAAATTTGTGGAAAATATTATTTTAGCCATAATCCTGAAGGCCTCGTTATAACTCCATAATTCTTCTGCTTATATCTCATTAACTGTAATGCCTCATAAACATCAGCGTGCCACAGACCTCCCCTCATTGCAGCTCGTCACAGTTTCATGACCAAATAATTCTCGCTGGTCTCAGACGTTTACTCTCTTCAGCCCAAATTAACCAATGGCGCACGCCAACATGCTGATCTAATGATGCGTGTCCCCAGGACGCATCATTTTGACACACTCCACTCGCTATTTAATAGCACATCTCGTCAAATATAGACCTTCCCTTCAATCTGCGTGTATTTATACCCCACCACTGCATCCAATTATGAATAATTATTAAACCCTGGCTCTCTCTCCTTTCAGCCAATCCCTGATTAAGGTTCTGTTGGAGGTTTATTCCTGTTAAAAGGGAGCTTTTTCTGTGCCACTGTCACCAGCAGCATGCTCATTTGGGTTCATCTCATTTTGGAGGGTTTTCTTGCTAATCTTTACCCTATAGTACAAAGCACCTTGAGGCAACTCTTCTTATTGAATTAAATAGTGTGACTTTCTTATATTTTATATTAATATCTGATATTCATGACACCTGAAGTGAAAAACTTCAGGTGTCATGAAAAATCAGGATGGTTACTGCTTATCAGAAATACAGCACCACAAACGATTAGATCATTAATCAGATCAGTTTAATCAGAGTGCATCTCTTCTTCTAGCTCTGTGCACACAACTGGAATCACAAGTAAGACTGATGACTTGACAACTGTCCACACATCGATTAGCGACACCCTCCAGGAGAAGGGTGAACCACAGTGGGCCATTACTGAGAAGGCTGGCTGTTCACTTAGTGACGTATCCAAGCGTATGGATGTTGACTGTAGGGGAAAAATGGTGTAGGATGAGTTGATTCAAGAATATTACAACACTAAACACAATCCTCAAGTAGCCACTGACTCATATGACTGAACCATTAGACTGCTGCAAATTCGCTGTATAAAACGAGATACCACCTAACTCTGTTCAGTGTCAGTTGAGCCAATTTAATGCAAGTTTGCTCTCCTTGTATTATCTCAGGATAGTGGTGCTTGACATGAGCCCACTTTTTCAAAGTTTTCCCAAAGTATTCTAATTTATTCCATAAAATATCAATACCTGATGTCCCTGTATGGATGCTATATCACCACACAAAATATCACATTAATGCAGCAGTTTCTTCCGCCACCTCTGTTCATCGTCTGTTCATAAGGTGCAATGGGTCAAACAGAGAGGCTTTACTGGGTAAAAGTGTGTTTCACATGGTTGAAGAACATGGCTGTGCCCGCCTGGTGGGAGCAACTTTAAGAGCGAGCGGAGTGCCGTCTGTTTTCAAATTCAAGCGACTAGTTCTTCATGTCTGTGTCCGCTCACATCGGGTCTTGTCACAAAAATCTCACACATAAGCAGGAGAAGCTGTCGCGTCTCCCGATTGTCCAAATACGATTTTCACGCCAAGCGTCAAGCTCAAACACCGCCGCCTCATTGTTTGTCATCTGTCCATCTGTCAGAGAACCGCAGACTGATAATTAACACCTGTCACACACGGACATCAAGTCAGGTTTTACAGTGCGCCCACACACGCTCAGTCCGCTACAGATGGCCCACGCTAACAAGTTCGCAACCGCAGACAGATGTTCGTACTCACTGTAGTGACACTGCGTCCGCATTTATCTGTGCTACCTGTTCAACGCAAACAAAAGGAGAAGTCCAACAATGACTGTCAGCTCTCACACTTGCTGTCACTCAAATGTTTCCGTGTTTTATTCAATATCTCACATTTATGATGCAAAAGGGTAGCTAAGTGTCCCAAAATGTCTAAGAAATGATGAAATATAACAGAAAAGAAGGAAGCATTCAATCAAGAAACATGTAACAACGTGGAAATCAAAGCAAAAGACTTAAAAGTGCATGAAACAATACAGAAAATATCATTTTTACAGTCAGATATAACAAATGCAATCTGGATTAAAGCCTTTTTAGTTAACAGCCATGCTCCTTGTAGTGAAACACTGTGACAGCTGATGATAAAAAGGTTACAGTAAAATGTGGCACACAAATAAAGTCCCCTCCAACTTATCAACCCAAAAATCTAATAAAGTCTTCCACATGTCTACAGTTTTACTCAATGTGTGCTCTCACAATTAAAAATAAAAGACAGAAATTAAGCTTGAACTGTTTTGTATTCATATTTATTCAGTATCTAAGGCAGCAATTCACTGGAATTGAGTGCATCGCAGTGAGCGCTGAAGGGCAAACGCTGGATGGAAACCACAGAATGAAGCGCGCACACAGCAAAAACCAGACAGGAAAATCAGAGATGAAGAGCTGCAATCATGAGCTCATACTGTTTGACGTCAACACCACCAATCCCACCAGACATACCCTTCCTTTGTTCTCCAGCTTGGACTTTTTCTACATTTCTGAGCAGCTGGATCTCACCGAGCAACAAGCGCACACACATACACAAAATCAGTGCCCAGTTGGAGGAAAACACAGGAAACTTGCCGGCCTTCTTTGATTGGCACACTAACCTATTTCGAGCTAAATTGTGGGTCTGGATGAAACCGCTCGTACATACACAGAGAAAAATTTTGATGTTGGGCCCATTAATCGTTCGTCCAGTTTTCCTCCTGCTGTTGCCAGAAGCTGAATGAGAGGTAACCAGCAGAGCGAGTCAGCTGGGTCATGAGAGGAGCTGAATGTGTTCCTCAGGGCTTCAATTAGTGGGAACTAGGTAGGTACCATACAGCTGTGGTCAAAGGTTCACATTCACTCATGAGCTTGAATGTCGTAGTAATTTGGGGTTTTAATGATTTCCTTGAATCGCAGCATATGTCTTTAAAGAATTTGATGCACAAATTTGGATTTATTTTGATTTTCTCTAATCCGCGCAGGGTTGAAAGGATTCATACAGGCTCAGATATATTCATGCACCAGCGTTAATTTTTAATTTAACGTCGCTTACCTTACCTACCTTAGCCAGATCCTTTTGGTAGCCATCAACAAGCTGCTGGCGTAATTCTGGCTGGATATTTGACCACACTTCTTGGTAAAATAAGTTAATTTAAAATATGATGGTTTCCTGACACAGATCTTTTAAGAGTAGTCCACAAATTTTCAAAAGGGTTGATGTTGGGACTTTGGGAGGGCCATTAAAGAAGCTTAATGTTAGCCTGCTTTATCCATTCCAAAATCAATTTGGGATCATTGTCCTGTTGGATGACCGAGCTGTATCCAAGTTGAAGTGTTTGGAAGTATTCCCCCTCCTTCATTATCATACTTTGTTTAATATATCAGTACCACTGCCAGCCGATGCTACCACCACTGTGCTTCACAGTGTGTACAGTGTTCTCCGATTTGAACGCCTCACATTTACCTCTCCAAAAATATATATATATAATTATTTTTTTTTTGGCTAGTGAATCAGTGAAGATGGACAGGAAACAGAGAGGAGGAAGACACACAGTCTCCAACAGCTCAATCTTTGTCTCATTTAAAGACCATACATTTTTTTCTCCAGAAGTCATTTGGCTTGTCCGTGTGCAAGCCTGTAAATTTCATTCAAGCTTGAAGGTGTCAATTTTGGAGCAGAGAGTTCTTTCTTGGTCAGAACCCTCTGACTGTGGACAGCGATGCTGGTGTTC
Source organism: Hemichromis elongatus (assembly GCA_015108515.1). Classification (NCBI taxonomy): domain Eukaryota; kingdom Metazoa; phylum Chordata; class Actinopteri; order Cichliformes; family Cichlidae; genus Hemichromis; species Hemichromis elongatus. The sequence goes on from VUQR01030645.1 coordinate 33,183, forward strand.
CTGCAGTTTCCAGTTCATTGCCGTTTGAGCCTTAATTGTTCTTGTTTGAACTAATGACCTCGCAGTTGTTTAGAAATGCCTCCAAGAGACGTTTTTTATATAATCCTTATGAAATAATATATTTGGTAGAATTCATAGGTCACTGTTATAAAACTGGGGTTATTTCTGCATACAGGTGCAGCAGCAGCGATATGTCTGTCAGAAGGATCGATTCCCGGCTCCTCTGGTTCAGTAAGATGCATCCAGAGTGTGTGAATGTAAGATAAAGCACCTGAGCACAGATAAAACTGCTGCATGAACGTGTGTAAGACTGGGTGAATGACACTTGGCACTACCGGTATATAGGCACCACCCCATATAAAAATTTTCAGCGCCAACCAAAAAGAAAACCACCAGGACTCTGATAATAATAATAATACTTCCCATTAAATCTTTTTTGTTGGTGTTGTTCACAAAGCAGCCAAAAATCTTGTTTTGTAAAGCCTTAACTGCACGCGGACCAATCGGCTTGTTTTAAATCGGGAATTCTTTGAAATAAAGTAAAAATCCAAGGAGAGGAGAGATCATCAGGCCAACAGACCCAGATGATGTCTGGGTAAGGCAGACCAAGAGCAAAAGGGGGAAGGCAGCAAGGAAACGACAACTGATTGTTTAACATCAGACATCAGCCTGAAGGTGCATCACACTGTTTCATTTTCTAGTGAGGTGCATGATCTGTAAGTACTGCATGTAAATGTGTGTAATTAAGAAAGACAGTATATTGGATAATATTTGTAACACGGATCACTCACTCACTCTCTCTCTCACACACACAATCAACAGAGGACAGTCTCAGGTACTTACATAGGTTTTCCCATGAGGCTGGTGTGTACGTGCTGCTGGAAGTCTGGGTATTTGGATGCCAGGTAAGCGAAGTCAGGTGGTTTGTCCTTGTAACGGTTCCGAGGATGCATGGACTTATTTAGAGCCATTATTGAGCCCTGATGGTGGACATGAAGTGACATCAATAGTGCTTAACGTTTACTTTTGGATCACTGATATCCGCAGTGTAAGCAGCAACGCGCGCGCGCGCACACACACACACACACACACACACACACACACACACACACACACACACACACAGCAGTAAAAGTTGAAGTTAGACAGAAAAACTAATGTCTGACATTTTTAAAGGAGCATGAACAGACGGGAGTTAGCGGAGCTGTCCCTGCTTACCGTCACAGAGCCCAGCCTATAGCTGCTAATATTTCCTGACCTTCGCTCACTTTTTAAAGCGGAGAAAATCACTCCACAGATCACGTTGCACAAACGTTTCCCCACTTTCTGCAGCTAACTTCCTGGACGCCTGCGACGTCACATATCCACGTCGCTGCGCGTTGACGTCACCGACACTGTGTTTAGCGTCGAGCCTCTACTGGCAAGTTTTTTGTCCGTAAGAAGTAATTTTTCATTTCAGTTTATAAAATTACTTAAGTTTTAAATCCATACATTTAAATTTGATTATACAATAATTACAATAATCCTGTTTTAGCGTTTTCATTACGTCCTGAGCCCTGGTCTGTTTTACGTTTCCTGTATTACCATTTTTCCCGGTTGCTCTTTAGCAACGTGCACATACACTTACCCGTCATTTTATTACGTATTTGTAATTGGACTTTGTTCATATTGACATGACAGCATCCCACACTTGATGACAGTCTCCCTTTTCACCATATCCCAAAGGTGCGCTATTGGATTGGGATGCAGATGCCATCTGAGTATAGAGAACGACTCTCGGATAAACGGCACATTGTCCTGCTGGAAGAAAGCATCAAAAATGGGTACACTAAACTGTGGGTACACATGGTCAGCAGCAATACTCAGGCAAGTTTTCGTGTTTAAACAATGCTCAGCTGGTAGTAAGAGGTAAAAGGTGTGCCAAGAAAACATCCCTCACATTATTACACTACTACCAGTCCGAACTACAAAGTAGGATTGATCTATTTGAATACATGGAGTATCAGACCTGTTCCAGTCTGAGCTCACCTTCAGACCAGACAACGTTTTCTAGTCTTCTGTTGTCCAATTCTGGTAACACTGCAAATTGTAACCTCAATTTCCTGTTTTTAGCTTACAAAACTGGCACCTGGTGTGCATTTCTGCTACAGCACATATGCTCTTCTGCATGCCTTGGTTGTAACAGACAATAGATCTACTGTTGCCTTCCTATGTCTCTTCTGACATACTGCCATAATTGGATAATTTCTGTTGTTTAGACCATCCTCTGTAAACTCTAAAGGTGTGTGTGTGTGAAAATCCCAGCAGATCGGCAGGTTCTGAAATACTCAGGCCAGCCTGTATAGCACCAACAACCATGCTGCATGCAAAATTGTTAAAAAATAAAAATAAAAAATCACCTTTTGTCCTCATTCTAATGGTTAGCTCAACCATGTCTGCTTGCCTACTTGTACAGAGTTGCTGCAATATGATTGGCTGAACTCCCACAATTCCCACCTACAACAATATCCATCTCTAGTTTTCCTTCAGAGCCCCTTGCTAGCTTCTCTAAAGAAATAATCAGGTCACACAGATGCAGATTTTCGTCTTTTATTATATCGCAAACAATTATGACATCCAGGTATATTGTTAACAGTTTGCTGTGTGAAGAGTGAGACCATAGTGGCGATAACATTATGAGCTCTCCTGGAGAAGCTTGTTGTGAAGTCTGAGGCCCTCATGTGTGGTTCACAGACAGGTTACAGAGGGCCGAGGGAAACGACCCACAGACAGTAAAAAGCTGTCCGTCGGTACCTTCACACACCAGACCAGAGCAGCACAGGGATTGCTTTGGACCTGCGAATGGCAAAAGGGGATTTTCCCAACACTTGCATACATCAGCAGTCATGTTGCAGGTTTGCTTTTTGTCTTTTTCCTTCCTTTTTCCTCCCCCAACCGATTATTACAAAATAAACAGAACACACATTGTCCTGACCTCTGATCATCACCTTCCTCCTTGAAGTAAAATCAAGGAGGGGCGTATGTTTTTTTTTTTTTTTACATTTTGTGGTCTGGCATGTCATAGTGTGATCCTGAGGAGACTTTTAAAAAGGCTGGTTGCAGCGTCTGGACCACCACGGAGGCTGCTTTCTCAAGATAAACCCGATTGTACAGACAAATGTCTCCATTTTTGGCTTTAGCTAGAACATTTAACTCATTGGCATCTCCATTAGCCAAACTGTACTAAAAATGTACTCTTCATTCAAAGCCTCTGACTCAGATGTTCTGTACAACGAAAAAACAGCTTATAGGGAGGAAAAATAAATAAAATAAGGGGGCAGAGGGGGCACTGCACCAAAAGGGAGACATCAGTAATATTCCCTGAAAGAGAGGGTTTCTCCTTTGGGACATCCTAGTCTGCCACAATCCCATTGCATGTACAGAAGGAGGAGGCTGTTAAACCTCCCTCAAATAGCATCACACACACAACAAAACCAGCTGTCCTACAACCAGAGATCAGAGCTGTCCGAACCCAGAATCAGTTTTGGGAAAAAACAATTACACATCATCTCTGTGAAGCCAACAGTGTGGCACCAACACCATCATCATTAACGCTGAGGAGGAAGAAGGCAGATAAGCACTCATTCGCTAGTTGTTTTTTTTTTTTTTTTAAGCCAATCATTCACCAAATCATTTAAAACGTCATGTTCTGACAGCTCCGCCTCTGGGTGCAGCTTTACATGCAGCAGTGCTACATCACCAGGTCACATTTAAGCTCACAGTGGCCACTAGCAAGAGCTTGAGCAGCAGATCACCACATCCAGTTACACACAGGAAGAGAGGAAAAACTTGGCAAAGAAGCTAGGATAAGAAGATCAGTTAAAGCAGTGGAATTCTTTATTAGCCAAGAAATGAACCGGAATGACACGGCTAATTGGAAATTATGGGTGTTCTTTTTTTAACGCTTCATCAACATCATTAATGTTGTCTTTGATCACCACCAAATGACCAAAGCTTCAGTAAAAAACAAACAAACAAAAAAAACAGGGATGTGCAAGATTAACGAATCACCTTGGCAGCTACAGCTAGAAGCAAGATGTTTCATTATTTTAATGTTTGTGTCCTACGGGGGAAGTGGAATGGTTGTCTCTTCGGCATTTAATCAAAAATCAGAATGTTTGAGGAAACCCACTCAGGAGAGATTTGTCTGTGGAGATCCTCGGGCATTAGTGTTGTCTTCCTCTGTACCCTTAAAGACGAGTTTTGACACCTCTGCATATATCGATAAAGACGTGGTTTGACAAACATTAGAATAGTTTCAGGGTTTTTCTAAGGATAGCTGCAGATACAAACTGAGTCATTTTGTTGTAAAGCAGGTCTGAAATATAACAAGCTGCTCAGTACAGGAAAGCATTTCCAGGGTTACTCCCAGAAGGCTTTCAAAAGGTAAAGAGTTAAAGTAAAAACCGTCCAGACGAGACGACCTCCACTGTTATCCGGCATTTCCTCACTAATTCTCATTTCCGGCTAGGGTCATCAGTTTACAGCGATAGTAAAAAAAATTGCCAGGCTTCTTAATTGATAACGAGTTAAATTTACATTTATTTTCACAGAAAACTGGCTTCTTTGTATTATTTCTGTACTCAAAACAGATTTCTTTATGCACAAGGTATATCTCAAAAATGGCAGATCCTTGCACATCCCAGATATCAACCCTGGGGGAGCCCTCACTTTGACTCCTCGTCGTGTTTTAGCCAGTTCACTGTGGGGTTTCTTTTTTTTAAGCCTTCAGAGGGTGAAGCGGGACAACTGAGCATCTTCAGACTTTCTTTTGGTGCGCCAAACCCACCCCCGCCACGGCCGACCAGGTCAGGAAACAAGAGACGTGCCTACGAGATCCGGCCGGGTCTAACTGAGGAGGTGAAATGAAAACGCCCCCTAAAAAGGAAGGCAGGCCCGAGGTCTTTAAATGGGTGTAATCCCTGAAGTTTGCTCAGCGACCCAGGGTGCTCACAAACAGCGAAACTCACTCGCTACATCAGGCTTCTTGTTTAAAAAAACAAAACAAACAAAAAAAAAAAAAACAGCTTAGTGTGGCTACTTGCAAAGCCACTTATTTTTAAAATGGGATAATTTATCTAAAGCCCAGCAGCAATTCATGTGCCGCTGTGACAATGAGTACAAAGCCGTTTTCAAGCCCCCAAGGTCCAAGGACACAGTTTGAAACATTCGTATATACAGCCATTAAAATATTACCTAGATCCACATGAAGAGAAATGGTATGCACACTTGAGAAGTGATGTTATAAAGCTACAGATTATTTCAATAACAAAGCCCCACATATACGTTTCTCCTGCCTCGTCTCTTAAACGTTTCACCAAGCTAGGCACCGACAGACTACGACAGTGAAGGAGAGAAATAACAGCGAGAGAGAGAGAGAGAGAGAGAGAGAGAGAGAGAGAGAGGGAGAGAGAAAAGAAAAATCCTAAATTAGAAAAAATAGACAAAAATAAATCTTACACATAAAGACACTGTCATTTCTTAAATTATCGGTTTTTAGTGCCCTACGTTTCACACCCAGTCAAAAACATCCGCCTTCGGTTGCTCGGTGGAAGCTCCATGAGCCCCGTTGTTAAACCTATGGTACTTCTAGACAACGTCATGTAAATTTACAGTATACAATTTTGGATTACCATGCAAGAATACTTTTGTGTAACATTTAATAGCTCGATCTACATCCAGGAATAATTTACACAGGAGGACAAAAAAAATAAAAATAATAAAAATCATTGGACCAGAGAGAGTGCGATGGGTAAATAACCATGGCGGTGAGTGCGGCAGAAGGGGACCGAGATGTGCAGGGGTGGAGGGGATGGAGGGAGGAGGTGGTTTGGGTTTAAGGTGGGGGAGGGAGGTGAAAGGGTAAGTGGGATGGCAGGAGGAGCGCCTGGGTGGTCAGGGTGGTGGTCCAATCCTCTCGAGGTCCAAATCAGCGACACTCCCAAACTTTTACCGTTTGATCTACGCTCCCGGTGACCACGTAAGGAGCGGCCTTGTGAAAATCTGTGGAACAAAAGAGAAAAAACAAACCAGAGTTACCATCAAACTGACTACAATGGTATTGACAACCTTTTTGCCCCTCAGGGCCAGCAGGCCAGTATATATATCGAACACCTGTTATGTGTTTATTTCGGGTCCTTTAGCTTGGTTCAAGCATTCTCTATAGTTTGTGGACAAGAATTGAGCTGTAAGGCTCAGAGGAAGAAGAGAAGTAGTTTTGGCGTTGTTTTTTTTTTTTTTTCTTTTAAATGACTTGGATCTGACACGAATCTAACGATATTTCATTTGTTGGGAACATTGGTCAATGACAGGAACATTAATTAGAAAGTGAGTCATCACTGAAAATAAAACCGCCCCTAAGACGTCTGCGAACACGCACAGTGTGAAAACGACTGCAGAGTTAATTTCAGGTTTTAAAAGAAAAAACATCTGGGGAAGAGCTCGTGGTGTTGTATGACAGATCGCCACAGAAAAGGGGGGAGACTAATGTTTCTTTTTCTCTGCCGATTTTAAACAAAAGGTGCTTCTGTTGCTTTTTACAGACTGCACCAGAACGCATCACATCAATAGCTCACAGCGATCCTCTCCGGTTGAAGCAGGATTTAAGAGGACTGAGTTTCAAACGGCTTGCCAAGGAAAAGTTGGCTCAAGAGCTCCTCAGGAGAGTTAACCAAGCCTTGCTCTGCCAAAAAGCCGCAGATACCGGGGGGGGGGATCCTGCAGCGCTCATCTATGTCTTAAATCCCACCTGTGAGCGAGCCCGGTGGAGAAGCTCGGCTCCTTGAAAATTATTCAGCCCCACTCTTAAGCAAATACTCTGAAGCAGGTATTCACAACCCTGCGAAGGAGAACCTTGGGAGACAATGTGGCCAAATGAAACCAAGACAAAAGCTTTTGATTGGGGCGGGGGGGCTTACCCAGAGAGGTAACAAAGTGTTCGTGGGCACCCAGGGTTTTCATGCATCGCTTGTTCTTGTAGTCCCAGATCCTTAAGGTCTTGTCATCTGCACAGGTCACAATGAACTTGCCTCCGGGGTGGAAGAGGATCCCACGCACCCAGTTGTCATGGCCAACCTGCGTAAGGTACACAGCAACACACATCTCATCAGATTCCTGAAGAAAAATATCTTCACTCAAAAATAAACACATGGCACACACAAAAACTTCAAAATGTTTCTCACCAGCGTCATAAGGCACATGCCAGTGCTAATATCCCACATCTTGATGGTTTTGTCTCTGGAGCCGGAGAGCAGGAAGGGGCCGGGCTTCCCACTCTTCTTGGACTGGTTGGGCAAAACAGGGAGAAAGGGGGAATGAAATATCAGCTGTGTGTATAAATTATTATTTGTACTTTATGTATGTGTTCAGACACAGAACAGAGATAATAAAACACATTAATCTAAATCAAAGGTTTAAAATGGCTACTCTGATTTATTTTTACAGTTGAATGGTGAAGGGACTGGTGCTTGTAGCTAGGAGAGAGCCTGCTCAACCCACTAAACTAAATACCCAAGTTAAAGCATCAGTTCACATTTCACCAGAAAAATGAATTTAACTCATTATTTAGACAGAAAACAATCTGCTTAAAAAAATTAAATGTGACATTAAACACCAAGAATGTTTAGCACGTTAACAAAGACGTTCAAATATCAGATGTTTCATGTCTAATAGGTGTGAATGCTGTAAACAAGCAGGCAGCTACATTAATCCCCATTGGTATAGAAACCACTGTACCAGAACACAGAGAGCAGCTCTACAGCCCAAAGTGAAACACCTCTGAGCATTTGTGTTATACGTTGCGGGGAACTAGTCTGAGAGCATGTGTGCAAACATCTGTGTAACAACAGCCGTTTCCCAGCCCACAGGTTCATCCAATTCCAACAACTTCATCGGCTCATTTAACAAGTATCCTGCATCCTCTGTGCAGACAAAAAAAACAAAAACAACTATTTAAAGAGTAATAAAAGTCAGCTTTTGTGAACACAGGTTAGACTGGGACGACTGCTGCGAGGGAGCATGTGTGCGTTTAAATTTGCAAGGCTACAATCGGACACACTGGAAATCATGAGGCAGGAGGACGGGCTGATTCTGTGTCTGTGACTGGCAGCACATAGCTGTACAGTGACAGCCCCGTTGTCATCGTCAAAGTGTTATTTGGTTCGATATGTTTGATGCTACAAATATTTCTCACCAGTGATGGTTACGTATGGAGTGAAAATAGTCTCAAAAGATTCGTGCATGCGTAAACTACATTTCGTCCGCACTTGAAATTCATAAAAGATTTCCATCCATAACTTCAAATTCGCACACATCAGAGTTACAAGTGGACAAGGAGTTTTGAGACTAATTTCACGTCTCAAGATTCGTGCGTGCACGAGGCGTTTGAAGTCTGGTAGAATGCTGGGTCATCAGAATGTTCTTATCACAATTCACTCTGAACTAGAAACGACCACTAGGATGTGCAAATCCGGACAGGAGAGAGGAAAGAAGACCGATGGCGGTGCATCACGGTGGTCAACCATCTACGGAGCCCCTCTGATGACATAGTCCAAAAAATAAATAAATCGTGGCCACAAAATACTATTTCGAGGGCACGAAATAGGTATAACGTGCCCACGAAATGCTAAT